>WBZZ01003506.1:70000-75000 GCA_019918135.1 Paulinella micropora
GAAGAAGGAAGAAGGAAGAAGAAGGAAGAAGAAGAAAGAAGAAGAAAGAAGAAGGAAGAAGAAGGAAGAAGAAAGAAGAAGGAAGAAGGAAGAAGGAAGAAGAAGAAGAAGAAGAAGAAGATAATAATAATAATAATAATAATAATAATAATAATAATAGCGGTACTAGCACCAACCAAGGTTGGATTGCTAACACAAATGCACAGCTACATCACCTACAAACAACTATGACTAAGATAATTGAAAAGCATGAAACGAAACCAAGAAAGCAACGCAGAAAACCCTGGTGCACGACTGCTATTAAGAAACTTATCTCAAAACAAAAACAACTATATAAAAAACGAATAAATAATCCTACCGATATTAATATAACTATTCACAAACGATATAAGAATAAACTAAATAAAATAATAAAAAATCAGAAGAAAGCATATATGACTAAACTAATGAAAATAAAACTAACCCTAAAATGCAATGCAGGCGCTACGACTAATAATCCCAAGACTAAAGCCACCTCGTACATCGCCCACTACATTGCAGTATAACAACAAAACCTACACTAATGCTCTCGATATAGCTAACGCGCTGAATGACCACTTTGTGACAGTCGGCATGAAGACTAGCGAAGCATTACCATCAACCATTAACAATAACAATAACAATAATAATAATAATAATAATAATAATAATAATAGTAGTAGTAGTAATAATAATAGTGCTTCTCAGTCAATGGCGAATCCATTTCTGCACATGTGCCTCCATCGTCTCACCCGCGAGGGGAGTACGAAGATTTGACGATAGGCTCTACTGACACCCCCGCAAGGCAGCTCCAAGCCTTCCAGACAGACCAATACTTTCAAAGATCCTTTGAAAATACTGGCACCGACGGGAATCGAACTGGCGACAGGGCCCAGATGGTAGACCTTAACCACTGGGCTATCGCGGTGCCAATAGTAATAATAATAATAGTAATACTATATCTGAGGCGTACTGATGCAGCTAATGGCATATCCTCAACGGACATAAGCCTCCAATACCCTTGTTCGAGGTCCTCACCCCCCCGTGTCAGTCTCTCGCCTGATGATCGGGGCCACCGATGGAGCTCCTGAGGGCAAGACTGCACTAAGCCGAGGTTATTCCGCAGTCCCAGCAACCTCTTGCAAGACGTCACCGAATGTGCAAGTGCATACACCAGCGCGGTTGCTAGAGCTGCCTCGAAACCCCACCCATAACAATCTGGTGTCTGCTGGGTCCTGGGCTATCAACCAGCATATGCGGAGTTTAAGATCTTTTACGCGCGCAACGACCCTCCTCCCCAGCATCTACCACCAAAGTTATGAGTTGGCGTCACAGTTTAACGCCTTGAGGCCATTGGGCTGGAACTCTGTTTAGCAAGTGTGACTAGGTTTTTTCATCGGGATTTCCCTCAAATATGTCACAGTCAACACTCCAAGGCAGATTTACAATATCTGAGGCGTACTGATGCAGCTAATGGCATATCCTCAACGGACATAAGCCTCCAATACCCTTGTTCGAGGTCCTCCACCCCCCGTGTCAGTCTCTCGCCTGATGATCGGGGCCACCGATGGAGCTCCTGAGGGCAAGACTGCACTAAGCCGAGGTTATTCCGCAGTCCCAGCAACCTCTTGCAAGACGTCACCGAATGTGCAAGTGCATACGCCAAGCGCGGTTGCTAGAGCTGCCTCGAAACCCCACCCATAACAATCTGGTGTCTGCTGGGTCCTGGGCTATCAACCAGCATATGCGGAGTTTAAGATCTTTTACGCGCGCAACGACCCTCCTCCCCAGCATCTACCACCAAAGGGTTATGAGTTGGCGTCACAGTTTAACGCCTTGAGGCCATTGGGCTGGAACTCTGTTTAGCAAGTGTGACTAGGTTTTTTCATCGGGATTTCCCTCAAAAATAATAGTAATAATAATAATAATAATAATAATGATAATAATAATAATAATAATAATAATAATAATAATAATAATAATAATAGTGCTTCTCTGTCAATGGCTGATGCATTTCTGCACATGCGCCTCCATCGTCTCACCCGTGAGGGGAGTACGAAGAATTGACGATAGGCTGTAATGACACCCCCGCAAGGGCAGTTCCAACACTTCCAGACGGACCGGTATGTTCAATGAAAATACTGGTCCAGACGGACCGGTATGTTCAATGAAAATACTGGTGGCACCGACGGGAATCGAACTGGCGACAGGGCCCAGATGGTAGAACTTGACCACTGGGCTATCACGGTGTCAATAATAATAATAATAATAATAATAATAGTGCTTCTGTGTCAATGGCTGATGCAAATCTGCACATGCGCCTCCATCGTCTCACCCGTGAGGGGAGTACGAAGAATTGACGATAGGCTCTAATGACACCCCCGCAAGGGCAGTTCCAACACTTCCAGACGGACCGGTATGTTCAATGAAAATACTGGTGGCACCGACGGGAATCGAACTGGCGACAGGGCCCAGATGGTAGAACTTGACCACTGAGCTATCACGATGTCCAAATAATAATAATAATAATAATAATAATAATAATCATAACGACAACGAGGAGATCAAGGAAGAAAAACAACCACTTCCGCCTCCTTTTAAGCTGACACACACTACCATTGAAATAATGCATAATACTATGAAGAATATGCAAAGAGACAAAGCGGAACATATACAAGATCAAACCTGCTATGGTGCAAGATATGCGAGATTACCTCGCACCTATCCTCACTGAGCTGTTTAACCAGGCGGTAGACAATAAACACTACCCTGATGCGCTAAAAATAACTAAAGTAATAGAAATATATAAAAATAAAGACAGCAGCATACCTAGTAACTGACGCCCGATCTCACTATTACCTACTATTGCTAAAAATTTTGACACATTATAAATAAACAACTTATGACACACCTCCTACACCATAATATAATATCACATACCCACTATGCCTTCCGCCCTGACTCTTCCACGACTATGACCATACAAACAATCATAAATAAAATAATTGCGGATAAAAATAAGCACGACCTAGCCCTCGCCCTTTACATAGACTTTTCCAAGGCCTATGATACTGTCGAACACGATAAACTAATATATAAACTCAAACATAACTTTTTCTGTGATAGCACCCTTGCATTCTTTGCCTCTTATTTCTCCAATCGAACCCAGCAAGTCCACACCCAATATGCCCGCTCGCAACCGCGAACAATAACACATGGAATCCCACAGGGCAGCACACTATCAACTACCCTTTTCCTCCTATACATTAATGATATCACCCGACACATCACTAATGGCACAGTATATACATACGCTGACGACACCACACAGCGAAAACTAGCGCAGCACTGCAAACAAACGCGCAATACACTATAGATCGCCTTATCAACTACTTCCATACCAATAACCTTGTTCCTAACCCAACTAAAACTCAGTATACAATTTTCCATAAACATCCTTTTAACATTCATCTCGCGATAAATAGTAAGGTGATAGAACAATGCCCACAAGCGAAGCTTCTTGGCATAGTACTACACCGTAACCTCAAATATCACCAACAAATCCACAACGTTATTACCGAAATCCACCCTATGGTTCAAATCCTAGCATATGCTTCTAAGCTCCTACCTACCCATATCCTGCAACAACTGTATTACTTCCATCTCTACCCACACCTCATATATAATATAAGTATATGGGGCACACAAGACAAAAACAAAAAATATATACACCCTTCGTCAATATCCATAAGCGCATCATACGTCTACTAGTACAAGCAGCCCCGCGCTCCCATACTGCTCCTCTTCTACATGACCTAAAACTTCTTGACATCTATAACCTATAGATATACAGGGTATGCATCGAAACGCATCCATACATACACTCAACAAAAATGAAACACCAAAGTCTCACCAACCAATACATGATGATAAATACATTAGCACTAATACCGCACATAACCATCTCACTCGTTATGCTAAGAAAAGAAAACTATAGAAAGACAGAAACAACCCGCATTTCACGCAAACTAATGCTAACATATTCAACAAATTACCCGAACATATTTTTCATGTAACCAAACTAAGCCAATTCAAAAAGGAACTTAAGCAATACTTCGAAATTTAAATATATTAATGACTATAACCCCAGACACTGGTCACTGCCTCGGCCAGCGATTTGCTTTAGGCAATAGCTGTTAGCAGTTACTCCATCAGTTATAATTGTACAATTATCTCTCTAAATAAAAAGAATCCAAGAATCCAAGAAGAGGAAGAGGAAGAAGAAGAAGAAGAGGAGGAGGAGGAGGAGGAGGAGAGGAGGAGGGAGGAAGAGGAAGAGAAGCTCTGAAGGAGAACCATGGAGGAAGAGCAAGAGAAGCTCTATTGAAGGAGAACCATGAAAAAAAAAGAGAGAAGAGAAGAGAAGAGAAAAGAAAAGAAAAGAAAATGTATGAAATAAACCAATTGGTGACTCTGACTCACGTAAACTAAGAAACTGTAAGAAACTAAAATCAAGTTTCACAGAGTCTGCAAAAAGCCCTCAACAATTGGTCGCTAAGAGTACTGGCCATATAGATCTCTTTCAAATAATGCTGCGAGCTCCCTGAAGAGAAAGGGCGGTGGAGAAGAAGCAAAATCCATTACCTAGGACCAACAAAGTCAACAACTAACACATTTACACACTACACGACATTCCTATGGGGTCTGGGTCTTGCCAGAGAAATATGGGGTTGGTGGGAAATTTTGGCCAAAACTGCAATTTGACGGTAAGGGGACCGAATAATACGGCTGGCCTTGTGAAATAAACCACCGGCCCCCCAAATATGGGCCGACCCTGCCGGCGGTTGACCAAGCGTTGGTTTTATGCTTGATGAATTGGTTTTATGGTTGATGAATTGGTTTTGACCTGTTCGATGTCGCGTGTGGTGTGAGTGGATTGTGTTGCTTGGGGTGAAGATGAGTAAGATGTTCTTGTACGTAGG
>WBZZ01003506.1:90000-102500 GCA_019918135.1 Paulinella micropora
TCTCTCTCTCTCTCTCTCTCTCTAACTCTCTCTCTCTCTCTCTCTAACTCTATCTCTCTCTCTCTCTCTCTCTCTCTCTCTCTCTCCCCCTCTCTCTCTCTCTCTCTGTCTCTCTCCTCCTCCTCCTCCCCCCCCCCCCCATCTCTGTGTGTGTCTCTCGCGCCCTCCCTGCCCTCCCTCTTCCTCTCCCTCCCTCTTCCTCTCCCTCCCTCTCCCTCGCCCTTTCTGCCCTGCTGTTCCTCTCAATCCCTCTCTTGCATCTTGTTTGTAGGTTTTGAGAAAACGTTTGCTTGTCTTGCGCGGTAGGCGGAAGTGGCTACAAAGGACGGCGCGAGCTTGCTGGCAGACGACGAGGCGGGGCCTTCTTCAGACCAGGAGTTCGACGACACTGATTTTGCTAGCGAACCCGTCGAAACAGAAACTAGATGACATTTTTTTCATAGACATATTTACGTTACAATTTTTTTGAAATATTAGTATTAGCCCTTAACCCGGCGAGCGCCACATTTGTGGATCATTGCCACATTTGTCACAGTGCCAGTGTTTTTCAAACTTAATAAAATCATCCGTTCTCATGGTAATATTAATATAAAGTAGGTATCGTACTATCACCTAGTACCGAAGATAGACTAAATGACAATCAGTGACAATAATCACACGGAAACGGAGAATATAATGCATGGTCGGTAGTGATGATGAACGGAATAATACTGAACTGGACTCGTGACTCACTATCTGTTGTGACAACAGTAGATTGGTACTAAGTGAATTATTCTGTTTTGGGATCCATCCGCATAACCATGCTAAATACATGTAATATAATGTTGAGCCCAAGAAGGAAGAGAAGCCATCAATCTCGAGGCAAACCCGCTCGACAGCCCACATATTCCTTCCGCTAACATCAAGTTTACTTCTCTACGCCTAATCAACGGGGGTGAGTATCGGATAAACCGGGGAGGGGGGATTGTAGGCGCAGCCTGATCAGTAGATCTGTGGACATCACCACCCGAATTATCAGGTAAAAACTTATTTATAGATTTCTTCTGGCCGGACACGTCTGAAATGCCAATTTGATCCTGGTCTTTTGGCGGCTTTTTGTCTTTGCGTCACTGAGCTAATATAACGAGACATCATTCTCTTTTTGAGGACCGTGTTTGGTTATATTACCGACTTACTCTTCAATTGAGCTATCGTTGGGGACAGTACATTTAGAATCCACAGCTAAAGGCTGATTTCTTTTCTGATCTGTCGTACAGACATCAGATAAGCACAAATCTATTTTCGCTGATCTGTCGCACAGACATCAGACGAAAACAAACACTCCTACTCATCCTCAAACAAAAAACTCACAAACAAGCAATCACTTTGTCACAAGCTGGCATAACCTTTAGCCCTTGTGCACATTCAGTGGCTTCTGTATGCTTTTCTACAAGACACCAGACCACACCTACTCCACTCCCGCTTGCTGCTTGCATAAAGCCAAGTAGGACAAGTGCGAAACAAACATCAAACAAACACACAGACAGAGGAGAAACGAGCAAAGCACTCCCATTCTCTGTTCTGTACCATTTTCCTTACATTTTCTCTGCAGAAACCAGAGGAAATTGCACATCTCTCACACAAGAGCAAGACAAGTATCGAAGCACTGTCCTACGACAGACTGACTTCCACAAAACAGCTCTTTTGACCAATCTATCGCTAACTCTGTGTAGGGCCTGACGCCCCATAACTATTTCAACAGAGAAAAGGAAGAAGGAGAAGGTTGCATAGAGTGATTAAAAAAAAAATAATAATAATAAAAATAAAAAAAAGCAGACGAGACTCTCATAACATAAGATGGAAGACAAGACTGAGCAGGCTGGTGTGACACCAACTGATTATGGTCCTAGTGAGGGAGGGGAGGAGCAGGAGACTCAGTACTCAGAAGAGAGGGGGGATAGAGATGGAGAGGAGAGAGAGGAGTATACGTATACCGCCGATGTAGAGTCGACAGGGGGGGGGGGGGGGTGATGCACAAGAAGCGAGTGCAGGTCAGACTGGAGGCTCTCCACTGACAGAGGCAGAGAGAGAGATGGAGGATGTTGGCCAGACCCACTCACATGGGAACAGTTGGCTACATATAATGATGAAGAGTCCTTCTTCCTTAACTACCCAACCTATTATAAAACACACATCTACATTCCTTACGAGAAAAGGAATAGACCAGGACAAGGTCAAAGCAACCTCCTGATCGAAATTCCCGGCCTTGCGAAGCCTCTCTTCAACAAAGTGAGGTTTGAGCACGAAAGAGTGCCATTACACTCTTACACTGTGCGACATATACGACATATCTGCAACACTCTACGCTGCTGTGCTCGTTGCGGAATTTCATGAACGCACAAACATACCGTGGAAAAATAAACGCACAACTGCAGCATGGCTGTCTGTCTGTGGTGTCTCCATTGATATCAAGAATCTAGAAAGAAAGTTCGAAGGTAGAAACCAAAGTGGCATTGAGTTTGCCCTTGAGGCTTTTGTAACTGCCTTCACACTGGCTTACAACGAGATGTACAAAGCCCTGAAAGACAACACAAGGCAACATCCTGTTTACGAGGAGGTTGACCAGTCTTGTCAGGTGCTTGAACGCCTCACACAACTCCATAAGGGCCTCTTTGAGGGGAAGGAGCAAAAACCAACATGGAAGCAATGGGCCCACACGAAGAATCACACTCTCATTAAAGGCCCTCTCACAACAATCCCAAATAATAACAGAGCTGATAAGTCTTCCATGAGAGAAAAGGCACACTTCCTCTCTAGTGCCACAGGGCTTGCACAGTTCGTGACTCATCTAGCACGACAGGGGAAAGAAGAAGAGACGAGACAGAAAGAGGAGAAGGAGCAGAAGGAGAAGATAGCTGTGGCAATGGCAGTAGCACGCGTGGCTCCACAGCCAACGGCTCCACCTACCACATCTAACCCAGCTCCCAAGAAAGCAGGAGGAGGACCCACAGGAGGAGGACCCCAAAGGGGAGGAATAGTAATACCATATTTCTCTTCGAGTACAGGAAGAATGTGCAACTTACATTTGCACAATCTACAATTCATCCTTTCTAGACCTTCTTGATTTATCTAGAATAGAGTTGGTCTCCGTCGGGACCTATGTAGACCAACCAATTATAGAACGGATAGCAATAGATGGAACGGATAGGGATTGTAGTTCTTGTGTTCAAGCAGCACTGTTTGTATTCAGTATTAAAAGGTAACCAAACTGCAAAAGTGAACTGAGAACACTTGGAATATAAACGGAATAGTAAATACTGGGACGCCTGTATTGACTAGTTATTGCTTGTAGAGTGTGGTCAATTGCTTCACGGCATTGTCCACCCTCTGCGCAAAATACCTTTTAATCCGGCGAGTACCATTGCCCGTAGTCTAGTAAGTCTTCCGGCTCGGAAGAACTGCTACTCTGTCGCCCCAAGGGGGAGGGACAGCAATTAAGTTGACTGACTTCCAGAAGAAAAAGCAGGCGCTGCAGGCAGCCCTAGCTAAAATCAAAATTGGGGGAGGGGGCCTTAAGCTCTATGCTATCACTGCCAATAAGGCTGACACAGAGAAGACCCTCATGACTTCCAGCAATGAGATGGACAGATGCTTCCAGCAAAACCAGTGTGAGGTGGAGCAGGAGTATGAAGTCCTAGAACATCTCTATGATCGATCCCTCCTTGGAGCTGAATTTGATCGTATAGCTTACGAGAAGTACAGAGGAGAGGAGGAGCTAGCAAGGAAAGGTGGACATGCAGAGATGAGTTGTACTCTGGCCATTGCTGCCCTCATTCGATACTTTAAGGCAAGTGGATACCAACACTTGTGCACGGGCACATTGATTGGGTTTGAAATTTTCGACTTAGTATCGGAGCAGTTGCAGTCTGTCACTCAGCTTGCATCTGTCTTAACAAATGTGGGCATCCAGTACACTCTCTTTTATAACCACAAAGCCATACTCCTATATTTCCTCAGTGCTTTGCACGTCTACAACAAAAATAAGCTCACACTGCTCATGCAAGACTGCAAAACCTTCGACAAGGTAAAGCACTTGAACTTTTTGGAGATGAGCGTCTTTGAGGCCACGACTAAGGCCCTGAGCCCAAAAATGTTGTGGACTGAAGTAATGACCGCTTGTCAGAGGCTCGACAGCCAGACAGCATCCTTGATCGGTTCTGCATCGGCTTCTGCTCAACCGCAAGCCGCACATACGCAACGATCTCTAGGAAAGCGGCCAAGAGAGAACAGTCGTGAAGCTAACAAACCTTGTATTCGTTGGTAGGCACAAGCATAATGTTTCAAACACATAAATAAAAAATGCCCGTACAACCACGATGTCGAGGACACCCGCATCCGAAACACACTCCTCAAGAACGTACGGTCGGACGAAACCAACACCGTCGCCGTTCTGCGTCGACTGCGCAATGATCAGGGGTGGAAATTACAGGATGTCGCGGACCATGACCATGAACTAGCTGACGCGATCAATTCTCTTTTCGCTAGAGATGATCAGAAGACGGCAGCCATAGAAGCCGCAAGTAGAGGAAGAGGTGGAACACGAGGAAGAGGAGGAGGGAGAGGAATCAATCGAGGAGGAGGAGCCCCTTTCGCACGAGGCACATACACTCGCGGGGGGGAGAGAGGATTTGTGAGAAGAGGAGGAGGAAGAGGTGTATTTCAAGATAGAAGAGGAGGAAGATGGGTTGGCCGAGGTGGATACGGCAGCGCAGAGCGCCCGTACCACAGAGATGGGGGCTGGGCAGACGGCTCGAGCTCAAGCTCGAGTTCCTCAGCACCACAGGCCTATGCGACATCAGGCGCAACCACTACCGACACTGATGCCGACTCAGGTAATAGATTTGAGGTAGTCCAATGACTAGAAAAGGAGGAAGAAAACAGAACAACAAACATTGCACAATACACCGTTGTGCAGGTACCAACCAAGGGTACCAGTGAGTCTAAGAGCCCACAGCAGGCCACAGACCAACTCAAAGGTAGTACAATACCAGTACACCCATCACGACAACAAACAGTGCATGCTGCTAATAGGCAGGCGAGTAAAGCGCTGGCAAACAGAAAGCAGGCGGGCCCGTCGCAGCCACAGCCGAAGAAAGTAAGAATAGAACCGGCAATCAATCTTATCAACTTGCCGAGACAGACAATAGACAAGCAGGATGGAGGACATCAACCTCTCCTCACGGACTCAAACAGAGAAAGCAAGGACAATCATCCTTCGCCTGTGAACAATACCCATAAAGACATTACGAAAACGGCAGAAAGAGAGGAGGAGGCGAACCTCGAGAAAAGGATACAGATTTTAGAACACAAGCTCCTTGTATTGGCCTTAGAAAGTCACCGGCCAGACGTTTTATGCTATACAAACCTTTTTTGTGAAACATTAAATACCTTTATAAACGTTAGTAATGATACTATGGCGAATATTAATATTGTCGGCCGGAAATTTACTACGAAACACCATGCATGGTTAGAAACTAATATGAAAAAATCATCGGGCACCTTGAAAGGAGTTAGTAGTCGGACGGATATAACGGGCATCATAACTCTAAATTTTAAATTGAAATCCGGACGAGTATATCGAGTGGACTTGTACGTTGTCCCCGAATACCACGGATCTGTTCTTTTGTCGTACGACCAACTGGCGACAATGAACGTAGTGATTGATTGCGCCGCCAAAAGAGTCATATACGGCGTACAGCCAGGAGAAGAATATACTGTCGACTCTCTCCATGCTATTGACTCATACGAGGCCCTACACCTAGGGGTAGCATCGGAAGGGAAACAGGTGGCCATTACACACGCATATGAAGCATATATGCCAACGGACGCGGTGTCTAAAGATGGTTCAACCCTGTCAGACAAGAGAGAGGCGGAGGTCTATACGGCTACAGTCCCTACACAATGGGATAAAAAGTCGATAGACGATCTCATTGAAAAGAGGAAAGAGGAGATTATATGCATGGGAAAAAGGTGCCCATCGCTGGCGAGATTTGAAGAAAGAGCAGGGGCCGATGTATATATTACCAACGGGTATTGCTTTCACGTAAAGGTGGAAGAGAAGGAGAGACAGGAGTCTATACCGAGGAGAAGGGGACGACTCCCTGATATCCCGGCAGAAGATATTAAAAGCTGTATTACCAAATTCTGGGGTGACGAGCCTACGTGGCCGCGCTCATTGACAGAAGTGAAAAAGTGCCTGCGCACTCTTTTTGAAAATAATAAACCATATACGGTCATACTCCCGTACAATGAGAAGGCGATATGGGCGCAGGAGATACGGGACCGGCTTATTGATCATCCGATACCGGTGCCCTCACGGAAGCAACACTTAGTGGTGGCTTGTCGTCTCGGGACTCGTGAGCAGAGCAGTGCATACAAGCGGAAGCTCAGAGACCAGGACAAGTTCAAATTGATTCCTCAAGCATTCGCATGCTTCGATGGTTTCTACACCCGAAAAGCTCCGTTGCAATATGCGAGATTAATAGATATGTTGGTAGGTCTGGCGGAGGACGACGAACCAGACACTGCCACATATGAAAAAACGGGAATGGACGATATATCAGAAGAAGAGTTTGGCTTGGAGGAGGACAGAGCACCCCTCAAGCATCACAAGAGAATGTCAGAGGAGGAGTTTAAGGCGGCGATAGACGAGAAATTGGCAGGAGGAGCAGGTACGGAGAAGGAGAAAGAGGTTTTGAAAGAGAGATTGAAGGCGAACAGAATGATTTTTGACCCCCCTCAAGCGGGAGGTGTCAAGCCGGAAGACTTCACCGCGGTTACTTGTAAAATACCAGGTGCTGGACCTTCCCCGGCGCCATGACGGGCAAATCTGAGTATACATGAAGCAAAGATCGCAGAAGAACAAGCACGGCAGTTAATCGATGAGGATTTCATTGAGAGATCGACATCTCCAATAGTTTCCTCACCGAGACTGGTGCCTAAACCGGGAGGAGAATGGCGCTTAACGGTTAACTATGCCCGCGTCAATAAAATTTTGGAGGAGGAACGAAATCCATTACCTACTCTTGAAGAAGGAAGGCGAGTATTGCGGAACGCCAAGCTATACTCAGTCATTGATCTGAAGAATGGCTTCCGGCAAATTCCACTGGATGAAAAGTCCAGATGGCTGACTGCATTTGTAGTAGGAATGGAGATATATCAGTGGAAAGTGCTTCCGATGGGACTCAAACTAGCTCGGGACTCTTTCAGAAAGCGATGCAAAGCATGCTGAGTAGCAAATATAATGACCAGACAGAGGGAGGTTTCATGAGGAGAAGAGGACAGAAGGCGGGAGAGTACGCATTTTGTTACATCGATGACACTATCGTGTACTCCAATACGATGGAAGAGCACATCGACCATCTAACAGACATTTTCAGGCGTATCAAACTATTTGGCCTGAAATGTAATTTGAAGAAATGTCAACTCGCAAAGACAAGTGTGACATATTTGGGGTACGAAATCTCTTACAATAGAGTCTCGATATCCAAAGAGAAGAGGGAGGAGATCATGAGCCGGCAGAGGCCGAAGAATCGCACAGAGCTGCACTCATTTCTTGCGATGGCGCAATATTACAGCCAGTTCATACCCAATTGGGGTGCACCTCGGGCACCAACAACGTAAACAACAAAAATCGTGGCGAGCATTAACAACGATATTAATTATCATCATCGTCATCATCATCATCAGCAGCAGCAGAATTTTTTCATTTTGCAATTTTCATGGCTATTGTTTTGCGTTTTGTTGCGGTGGCCAAGGTTGCTGAGCTGAACATGTCCCTTAGCGAAGCTCCGAGCTTTTTGGAGCTTAATCAGGTTGGAGGGGCACGCAGCAGGCAGACAGACAGACAGATAGATAGATAGATAGATAGATAGATAGACAGATATAGATAAATAGATAGATAGATAGATAGATAGATAGATAGATAGATAGATAGATAGATAGATAGATAGATAGATAGATAGAGGATGATCGACTTCGGTGATTTTGAGAAGTGGGATGATGAAGCCTTAGAAGCGTACAACACGCTCAAAGATCTCATCTATAAAGATCCGAAGGATGGCGGACTCGTGCTGATGATGCCCGACTTTTCGAAGCAATTCGTAGTCGACACAGACGCATCAAAGTTCGCGATCGGCGCAGTCTTACAACAGGAAGATGAGGAGAAAAAGTTGCGCCCGATCATGTTTATAAGTAGAAAGTTGTGCTCGGCGGAGCGAAACTATTGTACTAGACAGAGAGAGGCACTGGCGGTGGTCTGGGCCCTCAAACGGTTGAAAGAGTATGTATGGTTAGGACCTCAGATCACCAGAATTTACTATGGCTGATGAATCATGAACAGACTGGCCGTCTAGCGAGATGGCAGGCATTCTTGTCATGTTTCAATTTTACAATGGTCCATCTACCCGGCAAGCGAAATGTTGTCGCTGACAGCCTCTCCAGGCTAGAGTTTCACTCAGAAGTGGCAGCTCTTGTATCATCAGCACAAATGGAGGATCTATCCCCAGACTGCACATACGAAGTGCATCATAATATTATCGAGTCGATGCAGATGGCGAGAGGGGTCCGATATAACCGATCGGGTCTACGTCATAGCCCGCAAGGTCCGGATCATGGGATATGTTGTACAGCATATGTCCTCGAGGATGCTGAGTGGTCCTATGAAGCATATGATAATGTGAAGGCGGAGATAAAACAAGAAGAGATTAAGCAAGAAGCATATGCGGAACCCCCGCAGGAGAACAAGGAGGAGTTAGACGAAAACCATGAGAGGATAGGAGTGCAGCTAGAGGATGGGACTATCCACATAGCCTCACCCACTGCATGGAGACAGCAACAGCTCTCGATCCGGAGTTCAAAGAGTTAATACAGCTATACAAGAACCCGAACGAGCTGAAAATGACGAAGGAGATTAAGGAGCAACAGAAGGAGAGACGGTCTCTTGTGGTACAAATGCCAACACGGGCGTTATGCATCACAACCAGACAAATGGACTCTCTGGGTTCCTGAGAAACTCAGACACATCATTTTTGTCGCTGCTCATAACTGCCCACTACTGGCGCACCCGGGCCGACAAAGAACGCATATGTTCATTTCGAGACGATTCTGGTGGAAGAAGATGAAGGAGAATATTTGATGAACAGGTCAATGCATGCATCATGCAAGACATCCAAAACACCATTGAAGGCGAATTTTGGTCTGATCGGGACATTTCCTTTACACTTAGGAATGTTCGAGTTCTTACACACCGATCATGTAGGACCTTTCCCGGTCACGACGGAAAGTTACAGATACCTTCTAACGGCCATAGACAGAGCCACCAACTATGTATGGGTGGTCCGGTCAAAGACGTTACGGGCGAAACAACAGCCAAGGCTTTGATTGACAGGATCATCTCACAGATTGGGGTGCCGAGAAAAATATGCTCAGATCGAGGCTCTGACTTTAATAATGAAGTCATCGACAAGCTATCTGCATATTACGGCATGAAATGGAAATATGTCACCGCCTATAACCCCAGAGCGAACGGCAAGATATAGCTTTTGCATAGACCTCTCAAGGCCGCGCTGAATATGTATTGTATGAAGAAGGAGAACCAAAAGGCATGGGTGGAGGCAGCATCCTCGTTTGCCTTTGCTATGAATTGCCTACCTTCTACAGCGCTAGGTGGTTCAAAAGGTTCCGTCTCGCCATACCAATTGGTATATGGGCGTGAGCCCTCCATCCCAGCCTCACTGCTGCACCCAAAAGATTCATGGACAGATCAGGATGAGCTGTTTGGGCTGAGACTTCGGGCGAAGATGGAGGCGGAGCAAATAGTACAGGCGCATAGGGAGGCGGAGCAAATAGTACAGGCACATAGGGAGGCGGAGCGCAGGAAGACTGATGCTGAAGGTGTCAGGCAGGCACACCTGGATCAAGTCAGATTTCAGTTCGGGGATATTGTACTACTGTACCATCCTCAGGTTCCTCAGGGAGTCAGCTCGAAGCTGTTCATCCACTGGAAAGGACCATACCAGATCATGGAACAGATGGGGCCTTTGAATTATAAAATCAGGGGCAGAGGGAAAGTTCAAATAGTCAATGTACGAAGGCTGATTAAGTATGATCCCTTCCTACTTGAAGATGAGTCCGTTGATCAAGCACTCAAACGGATGGAGGCTGACTTTAAAGAGGTCCCACCAATCCGTAAGGAGGATATCTCGGAACGGGATGCCTACAGGGCACCAATTGCGGAGAAGGAGGAGGCTGAGCTGGAGAACAAGCGGGCCACCGACCGCAAAAGCGCGGCGGGGACTCAGACCCGCAAAAGGGGGGAGTCGAACGTGCCGGAAGAAAAGTTCACGGAGGCACAAATAAGGAGAGCGCAAATGACCTTATCTACGACCGACCGAGAAAGGCGATAAGGACGGCACGTTCGCAAGGAGTCCATCAAGAGGGGAGCGATGACGGAGATCAAGACCCTCGCGCGGGCAATGACACTCTCGTTCACCCTAGTTGGAAAGAAGGAGATGCGATTGGACATATTTCATGGGCCAAAGACGCTTTTTACTTGGTGAGGCCTGCGGCCCAACATGTAGCCGATGACACGCTCTCAGATCTATATCTCATGAGAGTCATGGCAGTACCTCACAAACGCCATACGCGATCGAACCGAATTTCGACTGCGGCAGGCACAAATCATTCAACCAGTCTTACATTTCTGGAGGAGTCTGGATCAATTGGAAGATCCTAAAGTAAGACAATACGTTCCAGTATATAAAGACGCCAAGAAACTTGAGACATGGGATGATACCATATCTCCCACAGATAAAGATCATACCGCGTGGACCATACAAGCACTACCACGAGGGGTGCTAGACATTCCTTTTGACTTGGCACAAGGCGCAATCCCTCACAAAATTTGGGACGTCCTCGAACAGTCTACCTTAGACTTAACTTTGGTTGGAGGTCCTCCACCAGGTAAAGGAGTCCGCGCGCGTAAACGGCGTCTATAGTAAGTATTTTTTTCTCTAGAAGTATTGTGGACCTGATCGATTGCGAACATAGCATTGATCCAATATCGTCCCGAAAACCTTACTTAGATATTAAAGCTACTACAGCATTCATTCTTCTAGAGATTAACAAGACACAGCTGACAAAAAATAGGCATTCTATTCTCTTGCTTCGGCAGAGACAGACGAGACGGTCACGAAACAGCACCGTTACGGGATCGCTATTTGAGTGAGCGATGGTGTTTCCTGGATACGACCCGAATCAGTACCAGAATGATGATCTCATTAAAGACTCTACAGTCTAATCAAGAACTGATATTAATAACATGAACTGCTACACCGGATTCCATCGATCTCTACTTGTATCGGCATATCGCAAGGTTAGGGCGCACTCAACCCAACTTCGGATAGTCGTCAGACTTGATCACCTGACACTATATTAAATGATACCAATTTATACAAGGGTATGTCTTCACAACAAGTAAATGTATTTATGGAAACCGACGACCGGTTATTATATATATATGGAAATGGCGACATTACATTATCACTCAACCATAAAACATTATACTTGGACATGCTGCACAAATATCTTATCGACAGAAGAAAGAGGAAGATTTTAATATAGATACTGAATGTGCTAGAGTATATATACGATTGGTACCGGGGCAAGTATCATTGTTGTTTTATAACGGCTAATTCGTGGGTTGATGTATCTTCATACATAACTCTAAACGAATCTTAGTCAGAAAAGAAATCAGTTCAAAGCGTATTATGTCGGAAACGAAGTTCCGCCATAAAAAACTGGGAGGGGGTACTGTGGACATCACCACCCGAATTATCAGGTAAAAAACTTATTTATATATTTCGTCTGGCCGGACACGTCTGAAATGCCAATTTGATCCTGGTCTTTTGGCGGCTTTTTGTCTTTGCGTCACTGAGCTACTAAGAATATAACGAGACATCATTCTCTTTTTGAGGACTGTGTTTGGTTATATTACCGACTTACTCTTCAATTGAGCTATCGTTGTGGACAGTACAGATCATGTGACTTGAAATATGTGCTACTTTAATCATAGTCACGTATTAATATAACCCAGTGTCCGTCCAGACACAATAACCAGAACATATCGGCAGCCACGGTTATTAATAATATTACAATAATAACCCCTGCTCTTAACCCGGGATAACAATATTAATAACATTACCGTAGGCTAGAAGTGATCATGGCGTTACACTTTTTGCTACGGACCTGAATATATTATCGTTAGGCAGGACAAAGGGAATTAGCGAATGGAAGAAAACCCTCGCGATTTCTTCAAACTGCAACCTGCACTCGGGGCGTCCCCCTCCTATTAATACTGGCCAACGACTTCCCACGAAGAAGAACTAGAATTTAACAATAATGAAACAATTCCCGCCAGTCTAACTGACGACGTCACACAAAAGATGTACCTCTGGAAAATA
>WBZZ01003506.1:107500-126867 GCA_019918135.1 Paulinella micropora
ACACACAGTACGCACACACACAGTACACACACACACACACACACAACGCACACACACACACACACAAACACGCACACATAGACTCTCTCTCTCTTTCTCTCTCTCAAAAATGCATACACACATAATTCCTCTTCCTCTCCCTCCCACTCCCTCTCTCAGAGTTCAGAAACATATGGAAAGAGCAAGGAACTCCATGGCTGCTCTCCTGTTTGTAATGGTCTCACTGATTACATGTAACATCAACGCATGCAAAAGATAAAAAGCAATGATTAGAAAACGCAGTATGACAAGAGGCTTACTTCTTCACTTTGTTGGACGTTGTGTTGTACGCATGTCGTCTGCGGTCTGTAGCGCCACAACAAGAATACATTGTCAGAGAAACAGAAATGTCAGATGACATTAAAGAGCATGACATTTCTGTTTCTGAGAAAGGAAGAGAGGAGGAAGCAAAATAGAGTACAGCAAAATAGATGCCAGAGGAAGAGAGAGACTAGGTGTTACAGGTGAGTCGCTGAACCATGATGTCCCTACTTATCCCGAGGCCAGAACAGGCAGGCCGGACAACCACCAAAGAAACAAAAGTTCTTAGTCCGTCTCCTCTGAAATGCCAATTTCTTCCGTCCAAAAAGAGAGTGATGTTTTTCAATATTTGAGGCGGTAAAGAAGCCCTAATAAGACAAGGCCATCCCAAAATACTGCTTGAGGCACATTTCTGCGAGTTGGTCTACTCGCCACAAAGGCTAGAGGCTGCGAAGTTCTAGGTGGAAAAGAAGGAGAGGGGCAAACGATGGCAATGCCAAGCGTGGAGCCTTCACCAAGCTTGCCAGAGGATGGGCCTGCTCTCTCAGCTAAATCAGTGAGCACGTTTCCCGAAGACTGGTGTGTACAATATCTTTCCAGATATCAACTTTTTGCCATTCTTGTCTAATTGCAAGGGCGAACTTCTTTTCTCATGACGTGGTTTAGGGAGGATGACGAGCATGTCACTCACTGCAAGACCTGCAATAAATCATTCGTAAGTTCGGACTCTCATTTCTTCACTTATCATTATTCTCCCTCCTCTCCTCCTCCTCCTCCCGCCCCCCCCCCCCTCTCTCTCTCTTTCTTTCTCTTCTCTTTCTCTCTTTCTTTCTCTCTTTCTCTCTTTGTCTCTTCTCCCTCTCGCTCTCTCTCCCCCCCCCCCCCTCCCCCCCCCCCCCTCTCTCTCTGCTATCTCTCTCGATCTCTCTCTCTCTCTCTCTCTCTCTCTCTCTCGCTCGCTCGCTTGCTCGCTTTCTCTCTCTCTCTCCCTCTCTCTCTCTCTCTCTCGCTCGCTCGCTCTTTCTCGCTCTCTCTCTGTCTCTTTCTTTATATATAGTATGTACATATATATGTAAAAATATTTCTATCTTTCTATCTATCTATCTATCTATCTATCTATCTATCTGTCTGTCTGTCTGTCTCTCTATCTATCTATCTATATCTATCTATATCTATCTATCTATCTATCTCTCTTTCTCTTTCTCTTTCTCACTTTCTCTCTCTCTCTACTCTTCTCTTCTCTTCTCTCCCTCTCCCTCTCCCTTCCTCTCCCTTCCTCTCTCTCTTCACCTCTCTCTCTCTCTCTCTTCTCTTCTCTTCTCTCTCTCTCTCTCTATACATATATATATATGTATATATATATATACTATATATATAATATATATCCATCCATCCATCCATGCATCCATCCATCCATCCATCTATCCATCTATCTATCTATATCTATATCTATATCTATATCAAAATCTATCTATCTATCTATCTATCTATCTATCTATCTATCTATATATCCATCCATCCATCCATCTATCTATCTATCTATCTATCTGTCTATCTGTCTGTCTGTGTCTCTCTCTCTGTCTCTCTATCTATCTATATCTATCTATCTATCTATCTATCTACTCTAATCTACTTTCTAATCTACTTTCTAATCTACTCTAATATACTCTAATCTACTCTAATCTACTCTAATCTACTGTAATATACTCTAATCTACTCTAATCTACTCTGCTCTACTCTGCTCTACTCTACTCTACTCTGCTCTGCTCTGCTCTACTCTAATCCTAATCCTAATCCTGATCCTGACCCTGACCCTGATCCTGATCCTAACCCTAACCCTAACCCTAACCCTAATCTTTATCCTAATCTTTATCCTAATCTTTATCTTCATCTTTATCTTCATCTTTATCCTCATCTTTATCCTCATCTTTATCCTTACCTTTATCCTCATCTTTATCCTCATCTTTGTTCTCATCTTTATCCTCATCTGTGTCCTAATCTGTATGCTATTCTGTATGCTAATCTGTATCCTAATCTGTATCCTAATCTGTATCCTAATCTGTATCTGTATCCCAATATGTATCCTAATCTGTATCCTAATATTTATCCTAATCTTTATCCTAATCTTTATCCTAATCTTTATCCTAATCTTTATCCTAATCTTTATCCTAGTCTTTATCCTAGTCTTCATCCTAGTCTTTATCCTAGTCTTTATCCTAGTCTTTATCCTAATCTGTATCCTAATCTGTATCCTAATCTGTATCCTAATCTGTATCCTAATCTTTATCCTTATCTGTATCCTTATCTGTATCCTTATCTGTATCCTTATCTGTATCCTTATCTGTATCCTTATCCTTATCCTTATCCTTATCCTTATCCTTATCCTTATCCTTTTTCCTTATCCTTATCCTTTTCCTTTTCCTTTTCCTTTTCCTTATCCTTATCCTTTTCCTTTTCCTTATCCTTTTCCTTTTCCTTTTCCTTATCCTTATCCTTTTCCTTATCCTTATCCTTTTCCTAATCCTAATCCCAATCCTAATCCTAATCCCCTTATCCTTATCCTTATCCTTATCCTTATCCTAATCCTTATCCTAATCCTTATCTATCTATCTATCTATCTATCCGGGGGGGGATGCAGGGGGCCAGCCGCATAGTGCTCCGGCCTAAACCCAAAGCCCCGTTACAGCCCTTCACCAGCTGTGAAGAGCGCAACGTTGCTCGTGATGGGCGCAGCGGCTGCAGCGTGACTGGCCAGGCCTGATGACTACCTACCGTAAGTTACGGTGTCATGGGCCCTCGATGCACTCTCAAACTGCGGGAAAGTCCTGAGAGCCTTTGATACCGCGGCCTCCGGAAACCGTGGTGCAGCAGGCGATGTAACGGTCTTCGGATGGTAAAAACTCAAAGGATTGAGCAGTCCGCAGCCAAGTCCCTTCTTGTCAGGCCAACCCCGCGCATGGCTCCTACTCGGTACGACTACCTCCTTGGTTCGCTGCCTTGGACTGACTTGTGTACCTGAGTTTTAGTGACCAGTGGCTACGGCAAATGGCCACTGCTCTCGACGTCGGCCCACTTCTGTCAGGACTAAGCTGGCCCGTCGCCACTACCCAGTGGTGGCCTGACAAATGGTAAAGGTTCAGAGACTGAACGGGAGTGGGGATTTCCCTGTGTGCTGGTAGGCATATTTGCAGGGAGATCTTTAAGATATAGTCCGGCCCCCGCGAAAGGCGGGTCCCGGGGCAAGCCTTTGGGGGCACGTGCTCCTGTACGTGTCTGGATTTCCTCCGTCCAGCCAGGGATGGGTGGACTAGTGCCCACTTCCAGCCCGCTACCCAGTCGCCGATTGGCGGCGGGGTGGAATGGATGCCTATGTCTTGGGATATGCAGAGCTGATAGACCAAACATATCTATCTATCTATCTATCTATCTATCTATCTATCTATGTATCTATCTATCTATGTATCTACCTCTCTCTCTCTCTCTCTCTCTCTCTCTCTCTCTCTTAAACACACACACACACTCCACTCTCTCTCTCTTCTTTCTCTCTCTTTCCCTCTCTCCCTTTCCCCATTTCAGCTCAGTCTTGTTACTTCCATAACTATTATCGCAAGTCATGAGAACTATTACACTAAGTCCTCAAATGCTTTCAGTGCATTCACCCACCACTTTTCAAAGAGCAAGTAAGACTATTACGGTTGTTCAGGGTCTCATCAACCGCAAGCATCATTGCAGAAATTGTGGCAGCATCTTTTGTGGAGACTGCACCAAGAATCGCACAACCATAAAAGAAAAGAATTACAAGGAACCAGTCAGAGTGTGTGGGCGTTGTTTCTTCACTCTGACCAAAGACCCTTACCGTCAAATGTCTCCCAATCTCCAACTTAAGGCACAGATTACCGCCATGGAGGAGGTCTCACAGGCCCTCTCACAGGAGAACAGGCAGCTGCGAGCCCTCGTAGAAAACTTGCAGAACATTGTTGGAGAGCAGAACCTAGTGATCGAGCGATTGTGGAAACAGGACCAGCTCAACCGAAGGGAGATCAAAACGTACAAGCAGACATTGACCGTGCAAGGAGGCATAGGGGCACGGGTGGCGAGCATAACCGCACCGTCACAGGAAACAATATCCACATGGACCAGTAAGATCGGCAGACTTCCCCCAGCTGGGCAATTAGGCTCGGAAGTCATGGAAAGCTTATAGCCTTTAGTACTCTGCTGACCGATAGTCAGCGCATGTAATATCTGCCTTTCACAGTGGGTCCTATCAGATTCAGTTAGTTTTCTTCTGGATTATCAATTTTAGACTCGCTGTTGATCAATCCTTCGACTTGCTTTCAATTGATTCTCTGTTTTCAGTGGTCTTGATCTATCCTTATTTCACGCTGCCACTTGTCTGATGGTCATGTTCTTTGCAATCGGTGCTGGATTAAGCGGCTGAAACACTAACACTAACGATATTCAGATGGTCAAATCGCCCGTATTTGAATCAAGACTCTCCGTCAATTTTTGTGCTATGGAAATGCTGAACCAATCATTTGAAAGCTCAGGACAAGAGCTTTTCAACGGTGTGCTCTGCATTTTCGTATCTCAAATATTGATCGATGAAAATGAGTTTCAAATCGAACGATTGTGCCTTTTGAAATTGTCGTCAGTATACTATCAATGTGTTGAGGATGTCAAATGTCCAATCATCTACACAGCCGTTTGTGACCATATTTCGTGAAATTCCATCAGACCTGGGGTGAATGGTGTGCCACGTCGCTCAGCTGTGAACGATACTTCACTTCTCAGTTAATTTTTGTGGCCTGTAGGGGTAATCAGCAGTCTGCTCACCGTGTAATACAGTGTCTATATATTATACGGTAATATCATGAGGCGTCGCCTCTTTAAAGTTATGATTTAGTGTATTTGTTATTGCCGACGGTAATAAAACAAGTACTATACTATAATGACTATAATAATTCGCAACCGAATTAATTCGCGTAGAGTTATGGATAGTAAGTCGGAAGTGACGGAAATTCAAACTGGAAAGACTCGGACGTGGCCGGTAGTATTGAATTGTTACTACTCGGAAAGCGCTAGAAAGCATTCTTCATTGAATAAATGAACACGAACAGTTGCTGACTTTGACTTAGCATGACCAGACTCTGAAGTGGGTCGGCTAGATGTTAGACATATTAATATAATTAATCGGATGGTCAGTATGGTTCGGCATATATAATGTGTGTCGTTAGAGCCATTACTTATGTCCCGGCCTAGTATGTATTCGGGCTGTCCCCTTGGCGCTCTTTTCTGAATAAAGTTTCTATTGTAGGACACAGCTAGTATCGTTGGGAGAAACCCTCGCGACTTCTGCAAACGGCGACCGGAACTCGGGGCGTCCCGCTCCTACCGGCCAACTGCTTCCCACGTAAAAGAATTTAACACTACTGAATAATTCCCGCCAGTCTAACTGACGACCTCACACAAAAGATGTACCTCCAGAAAATGACTCACGAAACTGCCTGATATGGGCAATACTGGTAATGGTAAAAAACTAGTGAGTCACTAGTACCAGAAAAGGTACTATAATTTGATGACTGTATTAATAACTAATAATAGTACTAACGTAACGAATATTGCTAAAGCAGTATAAAATAACAATATGGACCGTGACGATAGCTGAGGAGGAAGTGTCTAATTAATTGCCCAATGCTCCCCCTTAATTAGACTCCCTTACGAGTCAGTGTCCAACCATACCGTGCTACTAACAACTAGATTAGAAAAATAATCAAAGGCAAAGTGAGCTACCGCCTACGTCTCCAGTGAGGTTCGGCTATATAGCTGCACTATATCAACTAAAGCGCTACATGCACAACAGTGCACAAAATAAGACTAAGCGAAAGCAGAGGTGCTAGCCTACGTCGCCACAGCTTGTGGAGTTCTGCAATCTAGTCACCTAGTTTCTTAGTAATATCTATCATGAGCCCCGGCGGACTACCGGGAACCTAACAAAAGTCCTACCCAAAAGTCCATGTAGTAGGAAGTCCCAATCGTTCGAGAAAGTCTCATGCCACGCCAAACCGCCGCCCGCAGTGGAGAGTCGCACTCCGTGATAGAGGGAAAAGTATACAGATAGATGGACAGACAGATAGATCGAAAGACGGAGCCGGATCAGGTCTAGTCCGACGCGACGGGTCGCACCCGTCGAAGGTAGGGCTCCCCACGCTGCGGCTTTGTGTTGATGTCGGCAATGTTGTCTCCCGACGCCACCTTCTCGTTGACCACGAGCCCAGCCTGCGTCCACCTTCTGGTTCACGATGGCGCAGCGCAGGTCCACGTGCCCGAGCTTCCTAGAAAATACATGTGTATCAGGAAGATCCAGAGCGCCTTGGTTGTCGCCGTACAGGATGGGGGGCTGCCCCCACCCGTACGGCCCCAGCGCGTCGGCGACACGCCCCCCAGCGATGCCCTGTACAAAGTTAATGATTTTATCTTGGCCTTGGTATGCTTCCACCATGGCGTATACTTCAGCCTCGCACGAGGAGGCTTCCGGGGCCGCAGGCACCAGACGTGCGCCAGCCGTCGCCACTTGAGGATCCACGCTCCCGGCTGCCGCCGCCACCAGCTCGTCGCTCGCGGCCCTCGCCTTCTCCTCCACTCGCCCACGCCTAGCTGCGTCCGCGGGAAGCGCCACCGACACGTTTCGTTTGAGACAGACAGGCAGTATCGAACAGCCAAGAAAGAAATGGAACCCCGCCAGTCGCGCTCAGCGATCCTCTGGCGTCCCCTTCCAGCTCGAATCGGCCCATGATAATAAGCGGGTACCGTTCGCTTTGGCAAAGCGAATACCCTTGGTGCAGGTACCACTGAGGTACCGCACAACTTGCTCGGCCTGCTGGAAATTGAATAGCTCCGGCTTCGAGGCATGGATGGCTACCTCCCCTAGTGGGCCCAAAACCTCGTGCCGAGTAATGCGTGTCCACAGGAGGACACCTACGATATGCTGAGGCGAGAACTGCTCTAACACGGATTGCTTACCAGCTCGCACTCCCGGCATCAACCACGGCGAATCGGCAGTAGCTAGACCGGTGCACTGTAGCTTCTCAACGGCCTCCTTGATAAAGTCCTCCTGAGAGATCTTGATCGTACGGCCTAACCGACAGTCTTTTATCTTCGATGTTCAAGCCTACCACCCCTGTCGGTGCCTCTTGCTTAAAAACCCTAAAGGCCTTCTTACCGGCAGCTGAGAACTCCGCTTCTACATCCTTACCACTGAACGCTCCCATCATGTCGTCGACGTGCACGAACACAAAGTCCGGTTTGTCCTTACCGGGTAGCCAACACCAAAAGAAGCAAGGAAAAGCGACATGAGCCTTAAAGCCCAAACCTTCTAAGAACGGGACTAGCTTGTACCGCCACCATTTGCGGCCCGCATCCGGTCGGCCATAGAGAGCTTTAAGCATTTCCCACACATACCCCGGCTCTTCTAAACCAAATGGTGGTACGATGTAACTGGGGCGATACCCTTGCTCAGCGGCAGACGCCTATGTGTATGCGGTGCCAACGTCCCACTTGGTCAAGACTAAAGCCAAAGAACACCGTTAGGGCGAAAAGCATCAAGATGGTAAGAGCACACGGGGTTGGGAAATCACGTTTCCCAAAATGCCATCCCTGTATCATGGAATATCCCTTGGCCGTCCATCGGCTTTTGAACTTCAGGATCTCTCCCCCTGCCTCTTTGGTGGCATCAACGAACCGGCCTTCACAAATGTCTTTCTTGTCTACTAAGTCGGCTCGGACTCTCCGGAAGCAACCTTTCTCCCAGAGCGTAGCCATCTCTTCGGCTCGGGCGTCGTCCCAGTACCCTAGCTCGTCAGTTTGCTTCTCACTCACCGGTCTAGTGAACTTGGCAGCATGTGCGGTCTCCGGACCATCGGCAAGCCTCGTACTTGACGATCTCCGAGTCCAACATACGGTCTGGGGAGTCGTCATCCTCAAACTTTACCCAGTGGGCTGGTCCGTTCTTCTTCTGCTTCTTAACCCATATGGGTTCACTCACGTCTTGCACCTGACCTCGTCGGACCTCGTCCCGAAAACCCACCCCATAGGTCTTCTTGGCCCAAGCCCAGCCCCACTGAGTGGCTGGGGTCTCCACCCACCTTCCCTTCAACTCCCCTATGGTTTCCGGGTCGGGCTCGGGGGCCTCTTTCTCGGCTTTCACGGCTTCCTGTTCAGAGGTCGCTTCCTCCACTTCGCCGTCGGAATCAGAGCTGTCAAGCTCCCCCTGATCCGGGGTCTTCTTGCCTCCACAGGGATCGGTCCCTCCCACCCGGGGCTTTGGGACAAACAGCTGCTCAAGGTCGGCGTCTTCCACTAACGGGTCTCCCTTGAACGGTTCCAAGCTCAGGCCCTTCTTCTCCCAGAGGGGTTGCAACAAGGGCCAGGCCGGCTGGTTGTCGTCAAAGTTCTTGACGTTTCGCCATGGGAACACCCTACCTTCACACAGGATTAAGTGTGCGGAGTACTCCAAACTCAGCCCTAACCAGGCGGCCATGTGCGTCCGGCTCTCGTCATGTCCTAACCTGGTATGAGGACAGCGGCACACTTTTCGTCTCCCCGTACGAGGGACGACGGGAAGGAAGGATGGTCGAAGAGGAAGATGAATCGAAGGTACAACCTCTGTTCTCTTTCTCACCCGGACAAGGGGAGGAACTGGCCGACAGTAAGTGGACCCTCAAATCGCCCCGAGTCGAGTCATCTGCCCGTACTGCCCTTCCACGCGCTGTGACTTTCGCCACAGATAGGCAGGCGACCCCACCGGCTGGCGAGGGTGACGGTGACGGGGAGCCCAATGCTGCTGCCCCTTTTCCCGCAGCCACCAATGGCCAGTCGGGTAGTACGGCCCTTGAAGCTGTAGCTCCGGCGGCCGAAGCAGTCGTACCCGACCCTGCTGCCCCGGCGGCCGAAGCGGAGGTGGGGAACCCGTCCGGCGGTAATGTGGCGGCCGACACAGCCTCTACTAGTCGAGAGCCGTCTTCATCATAGTGGGGCGAGTGAGTGTGGAGGCGTTTTGTATAGATGATGCCTGTCCTTTCTGTTCTCCCCCACGCACACTACCCTCATCATTTCCCCCCTCTCTACTTCCTGAGCCAGGTGGCTTAGATGTGTGAGATACAAGTGGTATGAGGGTGTTGGGTGAAGGTGGGGGGGGGGGTCGTCTTCCTTCTTTCTTCTGTCTGTCTCTCCTCTTTTTCTCTCCATCATCATAATGGCCATGTGATGAATCCCCAACTCACCGTCCACTTCTGATTCTTCATCAGACTCAGAAGGAGGCTGGTCAGTTGGGTGTTCGTCTTCTTCGCTTTCAGAGTGAGAGGGTGAGTCAGACTCGGAAGAGTCAGATGATTCAGCGTTTAGGCTTATCATCTTCTTCTTTTTAATGAAGTGATGCTTTCAGCTTTCGTCTTTCTCCTCTGCTACCTTCTTTCTTCTTCTTCAGAATCTTCTTTGCTCCTCCTTCTTCTTTCTTCTTGTGTCTGTCTGTCAGATTCTTCTCACTCTGACTGTCCTCTCTCTTCTCCTTTACATGCAACTTCTCAGAGACCCTAGTCCTCCTTCTTATGGGGCATCTCAAGGGACCGTGTCCGTCCTTGGGACAATCTTTGAGTTGACACCTCACGAAGCAGAAAGTTATCTTGTGGTCAGGAGACAGGCAGTTCCAGCAAATGCTATCTTGCCCCTCACTATAACTCCGTAGTGCAGTCTGTGACAGCTTGCCCTTCTTCTTGCACTGAGCAACTCCTGCTACTGTGTTGATAGTGATAGGATCGCTCTTAGAGTTACCGGTTCCATACAGTTTACGCATCCTAGTCTCGGATACGTTGCTCTGAGCTATCTGTTCTACTACCTTGAGAAATCAGACAGCTTAGGTCTTTGAGTAGGCAGTAAGGAACACCAGGTGTTTTTCTATTAGGCCTGAAAAGGGGGTAGATGTTTTAGCTTCTTCATTATCATCCCTGTCTTCATCATTTCTGGTATCACTCCCATTGTCTTCTCCTGCGTCTTGATTATAGTAGTAAGATAGTCCGCTAACCAACTACTCACCTCACTAACCTTCTTGGGGTATGAATGGTATAGCTTTTCCTGGTCCTCTTCAAACCTTATGAGGTCAAGGCCTCCATAAGTTTCTTGAGGGCGAGGAAGCAAGCTACACCATCAGTGTCCCTCCGTCTCATGATGGTCATCACCTTTCTATCATGTGCACATGATTGAAGCAGAAAAGCATAGAGCAACCTGTTCAGTCTATCTTCTTTCTCTGTCATGTAATGCCCATGAAATTTGGCCCCAAATGTAAATAGGGGTGAGGGTCTGCTCCTCCCCGTTAACACTGGTACTTCGGATTTTTAGTCCGTAGGGATAATGGTAACGGGGACAGAGGCAGTTCGTGCTGTTGTTGTTTCTTGACTCTCTCCTTTCTTTCCCTTATCTTTACCTTCTACCTTTACTACTGTCTCCTCTTCCTCCTCTCCTCTTTCTCTTCCTTTTTGGGTGACATGAAAGGTGCATTAGTAGGGGATTCAGATCGTCTGGGTAGTTGTATAAGTTTAGCTAAGGGTGAGACTCAAAGCCCGGAATCATGGATAGGATTTCTGGGTGTGTAACACCTAAAACTGATGTAAAGGTGTATTCAAACAACTCCCATTCCTTCCATGATCGAACTTTGGAGTGTCTTGCCTCATCTTTACTATATCAGAACCTTGATACGCCATATTGAATTCGGGCGTACCAAGGGCGGAAGGTAGGAGTAAGGCTCAACTACCAGTATTGCCACCGCTTTCTCCATGGGTAGGAAAGCGAGATGATATTAGGAAATAATTAGTTGTTGACGTTATGCTAGCGGCTAGGTGGCAGCCTTCCGCACAATCCGCCTATTGTGACTGGTGGTAGCCTTCCGCACACACACCAGACTGGACCAGGTGATAGCCTTCCGCACACACACCAGATTCAAATATTTGGTGACAGCCTTCCGCACGTACACCAGTTCGTATTTTCGGTGGCAGCCTTCCGCACGCCCCGATAGTACGCAATAAGTGAATAAAGTCTACCAGACCTAACGTTCACGCTACAAGGCTCTATAACCTGTGAGACTAACTTAATAATCTGCCGTATACTCATTGGAAAATTAATTAGACCCTTCCTCCTCAGCTATGTCCATATTGCTATTTTATACGTTAGCAACATTCGTTACGTTAGTACTATTATTAGTTATTAATACAGTCATTTGGAGTATCTTTCTGGTACTGGTGGCACTAGCTTTTTACCATTACCAGTATTGCCCATATCAGGCCGTTTCGTGGGTCATTTTCTGGAGGTACATCTTTTGTGTTACGTCGTCAGTTAGACTGGCGGGAATTGTTCAGTATTGTTAAATTCTTTTACGTGGGAAGCAGTTGGCCGGTAGGAGAGTTCCGGTCGCCGTTGCAGAAGTCGCGAGGGTTTTCTCCCAACGGGTTATCGAGCCTTGGAGCGTGACCTGTGCAACGGATCGCAGAGGAGAACCTTCGTTAAAGGGGTGAGGGGTCCACCTTAAGTGACCCCATTACAGGAAAGTGCGCATTTTCAATGGTGTGGCTACAGCTGATCATTGTAGACACTACCCACGCTCTGCTTTGCTGGTGTGCAGTGCAAGGGCAAGGTGGGGGACAGGACAGAGAGCAAGACACCGAAGCGTACAAGGCGCAGTGCGGGAGGGTGAGCCTCCTAAGGGTGTTGTGCTTTTGTCAGCTCGGTGACGTGGCCAGTTGTGTCGGACGTGGTGTCAGTTGGGATTGAGCACCCACTACCACGGACACAACAAGTTGCAAAGCCAGAGTACAAAGCAGTAGGCACGTTGTGAGTTTGCCGTGGTAACTGGCGGGATTGAGCACCCCCGGCCCACGGGACACAACAACCTACATTACAAAGTTATTGCTGAGCAGTAGGCCAGTTGTGATTTTGCCGTGGTAACTGGGGGATTGAGCACCCCTGGCCCACGGGACACAACAGCTTACCTTGCAAAGTTATTGTCGCATTCGTACTGCATCATCGCATTCTACTCCTTGTGTCGCTGTTGTGACTATGTGAGGAGTGAGAGAGAGGTGTGGTGAGGGCGTGAGCTCTGAAGAACCGTGCATAGGACACGAGGGGAGGAGCGAAAGGTGAGTGCTTAGGTGGTTGTACCAAAACAACTTCAAACCCAGGTAGGTTGAAGAACTGACTTTGCAGATAGAGCTGCTAGTAGGTGGAAAGCTATCATCATCTGAGGTGGTAGCTGAGGTAGCCTCAGTGTAGTTTGAGCATTAGAGTCAGTGGTAACACACGTGGTTGGAGAGAGTGAGAGTAAAGGGTGGTGTGAACAAGCAAAACACTATTCTGTGTAGTGTGTGTGTGAGTCTGCTCGTGGCCTCTGTTGTGCTCTCTCTGTGTGGGTATGTGTGTGGTTGCTTGCCTGTGTCTGTGCCATCAGAACAGCGTAAGCATAGCGTGACCATATCTCTATTTGGCAAGTAGAGAGCATAGCTGTGTGCTGTGTGTAAGTGTGTGTGTGTGTGGAGCGTGTGTCTGTTCGAGACTGACGGTGGTTAGAAATGACTACGAGTAGACAGACAATAAGATTACGTTCACAGGCAAAGAGGTATGGATCCTATTGCATAGGCAGGTAGTGCAAAGCTGTAATGCTAAGGCCCCTAAGGAAGTGCTGCAGGGTGCTGACGCCCACAAATAATATGTACATCGCGAAAACGTATTAGGGATACAGCTTAAGGGTAGAGAGGTGCCCCCTTTATACTAGCTTGGGAAGAGATAGCAGAGTGGAATGATTGGGCTGACTTGGACGAAGAAGTAGTAAAGGAATACTTCGAGGACAAAGCCCAGGGTTCTACTCGCCTGTGGCCTATGCCCAGCCCAAACCGGAAGCTCCAAACCTTGAGGAGGCAGGGCGACAGCAAGAGTGGGGCCTCCCGAGGACAGACGGACCCCTCTAAGGTCAAAACCCCACTAGGGGGTGCTGATCGTGCTGGCGCACTGACACGACAGGTGATAGCCTATGAAGCTAGTGTACTTGCTGAGATGAGCAAGCAAAAAGAGAGGGTGTTCAATATTATCCTAGAGCGTGACTTAGCTGATCCGGAGAAACTGACCTTTGGCCAAAACCCTAAAGCATTGTGGGACAGACTGCTAGCCCGGTACAAGAAAGCCGACCCCTCTGATGTTCAGGACAAGGTGAAGGAACTGAATGACTTCCTCTTTACGAGTAAGCAACAACACGTCGGTCAGTGTGTAGACTTGAACGATAGGAGAGACTGGTTGGCTGATTATGGCCAAGCCCCAACCGATGACCGGATGCAACAAATAGTGAAGGATGCGTTAGTGGGCCCAAAGCAATCTGACTCTAGGGTAAAGAAAGCTTGGCAAGTCTGGATGGAAATGGCTGAACTGAATCGCAATCAGTTCAAGTGGGACTTCGCCTCCTGGTGGAAGTTCGTGCAAGATCGTGCCCTGGAGCTAGACAAGAAGTTTGACTGGGCCAAAGTGACTAGTTCCACAGAGAAAGGTTTGGCAGCTCGCAAGGCCGGAAAAGGGAAACCCAAGGACGAGTGCTGGCTCTTCAGCAAGGAAGGCAAATGCACTCGTGGGGCCTCTTGCCGCTACCTCCATGTGGGAGGGAAAGTGAGAGGGGTGTGTTTCTTATGGGACAAACAGGGGGAGTCTAGATGGGCCGACAAATGTAGGTTTGAGCATGACCCCACTAAAACCAATAAGACCCCTCCCAAACCGGCAGAAACCCCCAAGGGGGATAAAAGCAAGAAGAGCGAGAAGAGCAAAGGGCCAAAGTGTTTTAACTGCTTTGAAAAGGGGCACATCGCCGGTAAGTGCAGCAAGAAGTGCCGGTTGTGCGGGGGCAAGCACAAGTTGAGCAAGTGCCCGGACAAAAGCAGGAAGGAGAAGGGCGAGGCAGCAAAAGGCTCAAAAGGGGGGAGTGATAGCGATGACTCCGAGGACGAGGAGCCGGGCGTGGCCTTAGCTCAGATGGTAAAGTTCCTAACCGGCAAGTCGAAAGACAAAGCCCTTATGGCTAAACCCGGGGGTGCCAACCTTCCCGAACCGGTCATACCACCGGAGGACGAGAACAGTCTTGAGATCTTGCTTGAGGACGACGCCGACATAGATAAGATGAATGAGGGGCGGTGCCATGGAGTAGCGGAAGGAAAGCGCCGGTGCGTAGCCCGGTTAAAGGATCTTGAGTCTCCCTTCAACAGCCTTAGGATTAAGGCAGCCACTCTCATCGATAGCAACTATTGCGTTGAGCATCAGTACCAGCGAGCCAAGCAAGAGAGAGAAAATGCTTTGCGCCGGTGGGCAGCCGACATAGCTCGAAGGGATCATCTACCTCTAATATGCGAGATGGGAGAACGGGGGTTGGAAGCCCAAATCAAAAGTGGGAGTCATCCCCTAATGGTTGAGGCTATTGTGAGATACGAAGCCGCGAAGCGGGGTATCCCGTGGAACCGGTCCCTTTTGCCCATCATCCACTATGCAAAGCCCCGTGAACCCGGACAGTTTACCGAGTGGGTCATTAGCCGACAACCGGTAACATGGGAGGCGTCTGGGGTACCCTCATGGCGGAAGGTGTACCGCCAACATGAACCTCAGGCCGGTGCCCAGGCGAAGCATATGTACTTCAGAGGTGGGGTATCCCCTTCTCGTGGGGGAGTTGTGCCCCCGCCTGTAGCATCGGTGCCGTTGCACCCAACCCCCGTGGAGAGAGTAAGGGTAGACCTAGCGGGGCGAGCGGGCCGTCAGCGGTACCTGCCCCGAAGGTTGAGATTGGTTCGAAGGCCGAGCCGGCTGAAGCTGGTAGTGGTATCATGAGCCAAAACCTGACATCTTTACTCAAAGCAAAAAGAGAAAAGGTACATGGGGTGAAGGTGAGGCCCGGCCCGGAGGACTACCAACCCGATGGTTTGGCGGACGTGGAAGATGAGCCCCCGGAGATGCAGCCCGATGCCGATCCTTCTTCGGAATCCGACGGGGAAGGGGAGCGTTAAGGTGAAGAGTCCCCGGCTAGAGATGGGGAAGTGGGTAGAGCTCCGGTAAGGATGCCGTCCCCCATAGGTCCCGACCATAGTGCTGATGCAGACCCCGGTGGTGGGGACGCTACCACCGGGACCGATAGCAATCCGGTGACTACGCCCTCCACCAGCCCCAGCAATAGGCATAGGTCAGTGGGCGCTCGTGCGTTTGGCTTCCTTGAGCGGTCCGAGCCTCCGTGAGTGGGATGCCCTGGTTTGCGTCCCATGCTAAGACGGTACCCCCTGCAGACCGAAAGGTGACTTCCCTGTTACCCCCTACTACTAGGACCGGTCCGTCTACGGCCCGGGCCTCAACCTTAGCTGAGCCTGATAGTCCTACCCGACTAGGTACCGGAGAGCGGGAGAGTCAACTCCGAGCCGTGGCAGAGCAGCAAGAGGAGATGCGCCGGTTGCATCGTCCGGCGTTGAGCGGTGAGGAAGAAAAAGATGAAGCCGACTTCCGGAACAGGTGGGGAGAATGGACTAGGCTATTGTACGACTGGGCGCAGGGGAGCGAGTATCCCATGAACAAGCCTAGATGGCCGAGACATTGGGCCGTAGAAGGAGCAGCAGGCCAAATAGTGCCGCAGGGTTTCAACCTCGTACTAGGCAGTTCAGAGTCCGAGAAAGGGTGGTAGGTGGTGAGAGCGTACTAGAGAAGGAATACGCAAGTTTGCCGGAAGCCGAGGGAGAAGCTGACCCGGTCGATGACATAGTTCGTTTCATGACAGAACGCGGATGGATGGCTAAGGGGATCCGGCTAGCAGAACAAGCACTCCTAGGACGGAGTGCGGACAAAGACCCCGTGTTCGATTCGGGAGCTACGTTGCACTTTATGCCGGCCGGAGCTGAACAACGCTTGTTCAACATTCAGCGAGGGATGAAACGGGTAGATACGGTCAACGGGGAGACCACCGTGACTAAGAAGGGCTCATAAGACATGACGACCGTGAACGGAAAGGGGGAAAAGAACAGGTTACATCTAGGTAGTGTGTGGGTTAGCCCCAACATAGATGAAACCTTAGTCTCCGGGCCTCAGTTAGCTAAGGAAGGTTACAGTGTAGTTCTCAACAAGAAGGGAGAGGGATATATCACTAAGGCCCGGATACCAAACATTTCCCCAGAGCTTAAGGCCGGGGTCCTTTACCTAGACGCCAAGGACAAGTGTGACGTTTCGTGACGTCCACAAACCAAGAGCTGGCGGCAGATAAGATTGAGGCTAGAGCTTTCTTTGGAAAGGAGATGGCTAAGGACACGGAGTTGACTAGTGAACAACTTCATCAGAAGTTCGGAGGGCCCGGAAGCGGCATGCAGGGCCTCATCAGTGAAGCGTACGGGATCAAGATAGTGGATGACAAAACCCATGAGCAAGCGGTAAAAGAGTGTAAGGAGTGCCCAGCCGCCAAAGGGGGAAAAGTGAACCACGCGGCAAGCAACCAGTTGACACAGGTAGGGAAGTTTGAAGCAGTGGCGTTCGATAAGTCCGGGTGCCTACGCAAACCCCTCTATGGAAGGTTTTGGTATGGCATGGTGGGAATTGAGGCTAACACCGGGTATGCGTTTGGCATCCTTCTAAAGGATTGCACCGCGGCACCACAAGTGCGCTTCATGAGGGAATGCATAAACTTCATTGAGACGCAAAGCGGCAAGAAGGTGAAGGAAGTCAGGGTAGACGGGGAGCATATCTCAGCTGACTTCAAGGAGCTGGTCCGGGACACGGGAGTGAGGAAGAGGATCAACACCCTCAACGAACACAACAAGAACGCCTATGCCGAAGTGTCCAAACGTGACTTTTGACGCAAAGCGCGCCATGACCTGGTTAGGGCTCAGCTACCCTATGAGCTCTTGGGATACGCGTGGCAGCACGCTATCCTCTTGCACAACCTTTCCCCGAAACGATCCGGTGGTGAGGTCCGGATGTTTGAGCTGATGCCCCGTGAAAGGAAGGTGAATTGGATAGCTTACCTTCATTCTTTTTGGTGTCTATGCCACATGGTCATCGAGGGCAGTGCTTCCGGAGGGGAGGAAAACAAGCCCGGGAAGCTTGGTTCCGGCGAGAAAACGTCGGAGTCGGAACTCAGCCGTATCCTGCTGCTTGTGGGGAAGGTAACCCCTCGGAGGTCGGTGGCGGTCGGCTAAACAGAGACCGTTGTGCCTCTGACCCGCTTTGAGGGCCCAGACTGCTTCCCATGGAACGAAAACCTCAACGTGCAAAGGATGGTAGGGGCCCGCCGCCTCGTCGTGGGCCTGTTGAGGGAAACCTCATCGGAGTAGTGGCTGCCAGGGGACGTAAAGTCGGAGCTGCCGACGATGACGATGATGATGACGATGCCGGCAATCCAGCTGTCGCAGTATCCGTAGGCATCGCCGTTGTCGTGGCAGTAGTCGTTGTTGCAGCTACCGGCTGAGGGCGAGATTGCACCATGGTAGGAGCCGCCGTGCCCGTGGGCACGGGGCCCGTCACGCAGAGTAGAGAGCAGGGGACGTCACTAGTAATCCGGGAATCGAACACAACCAACCTTTTTCGCAAAGTTACAATATTGTAGCGGCTAATAGCTAAATCTCTCTCTACACTAAAAGATGTCTACTTGTGGAAGACAGAGTGGTCAAGCCAATAATTGTTACAATCCCCGAAGATAACTCAATAAAAAGTCGGTAATACAACCAGACACAAATCCCCAAAAGAGAATGATGTCTCGTTATATTAGCTCAGTGAAGCCGAAAAGAAAACGGCAACAGACCAAGGTTAAAATGGCATTAGGTCAAATCCGGCCAAACGATATTGAAAATAATGGGAAAAAACTAGGTGCACCTGACACCAGAAAAAGGGTACTTTTTACCGGCTATCCGGGGGGTGATGCCTACAGTACCCCTTCCCGTTTTTATGACGGAAATATGCAATATTTTCGTCATATAATTGCTGATTTCTTTTCTGCACAAACGCTACGGGGTGTCGCAACTAAGTGCATTAACCCACGGATAGACGGTGCAGTGGATATATAAAACGCATACGCCAGACACGAGTCAACTATAAATCTCCAGCCTCGTTTTTGTAAATAAAAACTCCTCCTTCCACACTTGTTGTCCCCCCCGTAACTTAATTCTGAGGCAGTATGTCAAGAACAAATAGTATTACTATTGCAATAAAAGCAGCGTTATAATTTTTCTCCTTCTCCAAAAACACTTCCGATCAGTAAATACATTGTCTTTTAATAACATACCCTTGTATTCAATCGGTTACCTTAATATAGTACCAGGGGGCCAGACCTAATAACTATATCCAAAGCCAGGGTGAGTGAGCCCGACCATGCGATATGCCGACACAAGTAGAGACGGACCGTGCTGGTATGACGATATTAAGTATATCCAAAGAAAAAAATTTAATATATGTCTACTATGAGAATATTTTTTGAGAACATCACCCTGGATACTTGAAGCAGGGTCATACCAGGAACACCATCGCTAAACTCACAAGCGATCCCCTTATACGGTGTCGTATCCATTTGCCGATTGACCCTCGCACTCATATGTTGCGATAAAAATGCCAAGTAACAACAATGGTATAAAAACATTTTAATAAGACATGATCTGACATGGGCACTATGAGATTAATCCACATGCAGCTTTCAATGTCCGACGCGTGATAAAAGAAAAAAATGTCACTTACTGCCTTCGTCGCCTTGCGCGAACCCCTTTGCCAGGTGGCGGGCCGCCAACAAAAGTCAAGTCAAACTTCGACTCCTCCAGAATGTCCCATATTTTGTTAGGGATGGCGCCCAAAGATAAGTCAAAAGGAATGTCAAGCACTCCTCTAGGCAGTGACTGAATAGTCCACGCAGTGTGGTCTTTGTCTCGAAGGGTAATAGTATCATCCCATGTCTCGAGATTTTTCGCGTCTTTGTACACCGGTAAATATTGTCTAGCTTTTGGATCCTCAACAGGTCCATGCTTCTCCAAAAATGGAGTACCGGTTGT
>WBZZ01003507.1:0-10000 GCA_019918135.1 Paulinella micropora
ATACATATTCATCACTCATGCCTGACCTTATCCATACATACAGAAATCAGTACATCTTTGCAATAGATTCGGATACGCCACATCATGGTTGCAATAGATTCGGATACGCCACATACAGAGATCAGGAACGGGCACGCATGCATAGCAATAGAATGCCGCTAGCTCTCGTACAACATGATATCATGTGTTCCTTGTGCGGCCGCATGGGCGCATTGGAACACTAGAATCTGAAGGTATGGAAGTATATCAGCTTTGTAGTAGAAGGACACAGAGACATAGCAGTAGATTGCCATGATCACCGCATAACACCCAAAGGAGCTCAGGAACGTCGTGCCAACATTGCGCGGCGTTTGCATCAGCGCTGCGCGCAGGCCCTCGGAGATCGCATGGTAACAATATGTTATTATACATACATACATACATACATACATACATACATACATACATACGATGTCTTATAGGTGGCCGATGAATTGCAGCCTATCGATCGCGAGACCGTAAGCAAGCCTTGTGTGTTGGTGGAGGGGAGGAGTACTAGTGGGGGAGAGGGGGGGGGGGGGTTGAAAGGGGGGGGGGGATTGCGTCGTGCTAGCATCTGCCTTACTGATGCCTCCCTGCCTCGCCCCTCCCTCGCCCCTCCCTCCCCTCCCTCCTCTCCCCTCCCTCCCTCCCTCCATACATACATACATACATACATACATACATGCATACATACATACATATATAAAAATGCATACATACATACATACATACCCACATTGAATTTACATTTACATTTACATTTACATTTACATTTACATTTACATCGACATTTACATTACTACATTACATTACATTACACATACATACATACATACATACATACATACATACTCCGTTCCCTTTCTTCGGATTCCTCCTCTAAACAGATAGAAAGATAGATCAGGGAGAAGAAATACCTGTCTGCTGTTGTTTTTAGGTGGCCCGCGTCGTCTTCGAGTTCATCTTCCCTTTGATGAACGTCAGCAGGTAATACATATACAATATATACATACATACATAAATAAATACATACATACATACATACATATATACATACTTGCATACATGCATACATACATACATATTATTATATACAAATGCATACATACATACATACATACATGCCCACATTACATTTACATTTACATTTACATTTACATTTACATTTAAATTAATAAATTGAGTAATTAATCAATTAATCAATTAAATAATGAATTAATTAATTCTCAATTAATTAATTAACAATTAATTAATTAATTAATTAATTAATTAATTAATTAATTAATTAATTAATAATTAATTAATTAATTAATTAATTAATTGCATTAATTACATGAATTTATTACATTACAATTTGCTTTACGTTGCATTACATTACATTAGATTACATTACATTATATTACACACACACACACACACCACATACATACATACATACATACATATATACATATATACATATATACATATATATATATACACTCCAATCCCTTTGTTCGAATTCCTCCTTCTAAACAGATAGATATATAGATCAGGGCGAAGAAATACCTATTTGCTGTTGTTTTTAGGCGGCACCGTCGTCCTCGAGTTCATCGTCCCTTGACGAACGTCCGGCGGTAATACATATAAAATATGAAATGTAATTAAATGATTACAATGATGTAGCTGCCTGCCTCCTTGTCCGCCTGGCTGCCTGCCAGCATATCTAGTTTGTCCGCCTGTCCAGTTACAATATTAGCTGCCTGTCCGCCTGTCCGCCTATCAGTGCCTGTCTGCCTGTCAGCCTGTCTAGTTTGTCCGCCTGTCTGGCTGTCCGTCTGTCTGTCTGGCTGTCTGTCTGTCTGTTTGTCTGCCTCCCTACCTTCCTAGCTGCCTACCTACCTACCTACCTAATAGTATAGCTACCTACCCACCCACCCGGTACCCACTTACCTACCAACCAACCAAACGGTGACGACCGACCAACATACCAACCAACCAAACTACACATCAATCCATCAATCCATCAATCAATAATTAATCCATTTCCTTGCGTCTACTACTTCTAGGCCCCTGAGACGGCGGACAACGACATGGCCGACGAGGCACCAGTGGTACATACATACATACATGGATACATACAATGTTACATATATAGAAATGCATACCTACCCAAAGAGGGAGAAGAAGAGGGAGAAGAAGAGGGAGAAGAAGAGGGAGAAGAAGAGGGAGAAGAAGAGGGAGAAGAAGAGGGAGAAGAAGAGGGAGAAGAAGAGGAGAAGAAGAGGGAGAGGAAGAAGAAGAAGAAGGAGAAGAAGAAGAGGGAGAAGAAGAAGAAGAAGAGGAAGAAGAAGAGGAAGAAGAAGAAGAAGAAGAAGAAGAAGAAAGAAAAGAAAGAAGAAGAAGAAAGAAAAGAAAAGAAAGAAGAAGAAGAAAGAAGAAGAAAGAAGAATAAGAGGAAGAAGAGGAAGAAGAAGAAGAAGAAGAAGAAGAAGAGGAAGAAGAAGAAGAAGAAGAAGAAGAAGAAGAAGAAGAAGAAGAGGAAGAAGAAGAAGAAGAGAAGAAGAGAAGAAGAAGAAGAAGAAGAAGAAGAAGGAAAGAAGAAGAAAGAAGAAGAAAGAAGAAGAAGAAAGGAGAAGAAGAAAGAACAAGAAGGAGCAGAAGAAGAAGAAGCAAGCAAGCTATTATTATCATCATCATCATCATTACTGTTATTATTATTATTATTATTATTATTATTATTATTATTATTATTATTATTATTATTATTATTATTTAATTTATTATTACTATTATTATTATTATTATTATTATTATTATTATTATTATTATTATTATTATTATTATTATTATTATTACATCATCACCACCATCATCATCATCACCACCATCCTCTAGTACAGCCCACAAGGCGTCCATTTTCTGATTCTGTACGAATCAAGCAGGTCAGGCATCATCGATGATATGTATACCCCACGCCTATATGGAGAAAGGTCCATATACGCCAGAATCAAGTCAAGTAGGACATTGACTTGAAACACGCATTCTTTGATAATAGCCAAGAAAGCGTCCGGTAGTGTCTGCAGAACACCAATTATTTTTATTACATCATCGCCATCATCATCACCATCGCCAACCATCAGAAATATTGGTGTTCTGCAGACGCTACGGGACGCTTTCTTGGCTGGGCTCAAGCGAGCGGAAGAGTCTGTCATGGCTATTCTCAGACAGTGCGTGTTTCAAGTCAATGTCCTACTCGAGTTGATTGTGGCGTATATGGACTCTCCTCCAGATAGGCGTGGGGTATACATATCATCAATGATGCCCAACCTGCTTGAGTCGTACAGAAATCGGAGATATATTAGTCCACCGTCAGATAGCGATGATGATGGAAGCACATATGAGAGGAACATGGTGTTAGGGTTAGTCAGCGTACCGTATGTGCTCGTTTCGCCAGAGGACCGAGTTTGTGAGTTTTGTATGGTATCAGAGAGCAAGTCAGTGGGCCAAGTATGGTATCAGAGGGTGTGGGAGCATGTGAGATTCGCGGTAGAGGGCCATAGGAGCATAGCTCTCGAATTCCGTGAGCAATTCCGCCTCTTTAAGTGCCACAAGGCTGTTCATTATGCAAATAATTTGCATCAGCGTTGTGCAGTATTACTCAGGGATCGAGTGGTAAGCCATTTGCCTAGCACTTGCATTCACACTTAGTCTATGTATTCCTATAGGTGGAGGATGAGACGCTGCCTATAGGATCAGATGGGCAGCCCCGAACAGCCGATCAGGTACTTGTATCATCCCCTCGAAGCCCTCGCTATTCATCTCTCCCACATGTAGGTTCGGGATCAAGATCGAGTTGAAGGCGACTGCAAATGCATGTCCGACGACGACGTACGCCGCAGTGTGTGTAATACGTGTGCGTGTGTGTGACTGGAGCTGCTTATTGTTTCTTGTTTGTTTCGATACATATATACATATATACATACATACATACAAACATACAATGTTACATACATACATACATACATACATACATACATACATACATACAATATAATATGCTGCAGGGGGGGGGAGGCACCATTGCAAAAAAAAGGGGGTTGAGTGTCACCGGCCATTGCGAGGACGCCCCCCCCCCCCCCCCCCCCCCCCCCCCCGGATCCGGACCCTCTGTCTCTTTCTCCCTCTCTCCCTCTCCCTCTCTCTCTCTCTCTCTCTCTCTCTCTTTCTCTCTCTTCTCTCTCTCTCTCTCTCCCTCCCTCCCTCCCTCTCTCTCTCTCTCTCTCTCTCGCCTTCGCTCTATTTCTCTCTCTCTCTCTCTCTCTCTCTCTTTCTCCCTCTCTCTCTCTCTCCCTCTCTCTCTCTCCCTCTCTCTCCCTCTCCTCTCTCTCTCCTGCCCGGCATCACGCTAAACTGCCCCCGGTGTTGTGTCCTTGCGGTCTGCTTCTTGCTTACTTTGCTTGCTGCTACCAGCAGAGGGGGGGGGGGCACCAATATTTATAAAAGAAATGGTTGGGTGTCACCGGCCATTGCGATGGATGGAGCAATGGCCACGTCCAGGGTATGACGATAAACTGAGAGAGGTTGATGGACTCCTTTTCATTTGGGGGGGGGGGGGGGATGTTGCGTCGTGCTAGTGCTCTACCCACCTCGTCACTGTGTGTGTATGCTGGCAGTTGCTGCCTAAGTCCATATTCAAGTCGCCCGGGAGGCAGCAGGCAGCAAGGAAATATATTGTCGCGTTCTTATCAAATGGCATGCTTGATGTTTGCTTTCCAAACGTCGAGTTTGGAATAATTGCGGGATACATTCCCATCCACGACCTTTATGACTTTGAATTCCGGACCACCGTTGCGGAGTTCTATCAGGATAGGCGGCGTCGGGCGCGACACTCGCTTCATGTACAATTGTTTAATCTCATACTGTTTCATGTCTTTATCTGCTTGTGTGTGCAGAGCGTTCTGGTTGGGGAGGGCAGACTCGTATGCGATCAGGTCAAGGTAATATTGATCTATTCCTATAATCTCATATTCATATCAATTGCGTGTTCTTAGATTCGGGACCAGAGGGCAGCGTCTGGCGCGGTACTAGATAGTATTAGATTATAAGATAGATAGATAGATAGATAGATAGATAGATAGATAGATAGATGGATAGATAGATAGATAGATAGATGGATGGATGGATGGATAGATGGATAGATAGATAGATAGATAGATAGATAGATAGATAGATAGATCCTTCTGCCTGGCTTTCTGCCTCTGCCATTTGTGCTTACATATACATATACATATACATATACATATACATATACATATGCATATACATATACATTGCATATACATATACATATACATATACAGGAGCAGAAGTACTCGACGTCTTCCTCCTCCTCCTCATCCTCATCCTCGGCGTCTTCCTCCTCCTCCTCATCCTCATCCTCGGCGTCTTCCTCGTCCTCCTCATCCTCATCCTCGGCGTCTTCCTCCTCCTCCTCATCGTCATCCTCGGCGTCTTCCTCCTCCTCCTCATCCTCATCCTCGGCGTCTTCCTCCTCCTCCTCATCCTCATCCTCGGCGTCTTCCTCCTCCTCCTCATCCTCATCCGCGGCGTCTTCCTCCTCCTCCTCATCCTCGGCGTCTTCCTCTTCCTCCTCCTCATCCTCGGCGTCCTCCTCAGCCTTGCGCGCAGGTAGGGGGTCAAGGGACATACATAACCAGTACGAGCTGGGGCTTGCTAGGGAAGCTAAGGATAGTTTAATAGATCATGGTGAGGGGTGTGCTTTGGGGGTTAGACCAGCGGTAGGCAGGGGGGCGAAAGAGGGAACGGTGGCATATGGTTCTGGTGTTGCGGTTTTACATGTCTGGGGTGTGGTGAGTAGGTTAGATAAAAGGGGCTTCAGTATAGATGGGGCGGGGCGAGATAGAAAGATAGAGGATTATATTCTACAGATCTCAGACACATATGGTGTATATGTACCACCTAAGCAGCTTGCCTCCTTGTTGTCACACCCAACACATGACCAATTGCGTGATTATGGAGGCTGGGCCTTCTGTGCCCACGCCAGGGACCCTAACCTATCACTTGTTCTTGATCCTGATTGGAAAGAGGGTAAGTCCGGATATGTGGGGTGGTTTGAGTCAACTAGGGAGATATTTGTAGGTCAGCTTCTGACAATAGGATACTCTAGATCTTGGTTAGATAGTAGGAGCTTTGCACCTTTGTCCCTTGCCTTCAACAAACTACGTTACCAGCCTGCCCGCCAATGGTTGCCTGATGTCTTGTGTGTGAAAGATGGTGAGGCCGCGCCAGCGGCTACAGAGGACGAGGTATATATATGAATGTATGTGTTTTACAATACTATTGACAAATAAATGTATGTTGTGTGACAGAGTCCATCTTTGACATCCATCAGAGAGAGTGTTGAAGGAGGCATGATGGAGTTCTGCAAAGCCTTTGGGGTACATGCATACATACATACGTACATACATACATACATACATACATACATACGTACGTACATACATACATACATACATACATACATACATACATACATAGTATTACATATATACCTTACGCACTGCCAGATCCCATGGGCCAGTGTCAGAACGCCCAGGGCAAAGCACAAACCAAGGTAAGACATGTATAGATTAAAGGATCCTGAGTAGATAGATAGATAGATATATTCTAAGTAGATAGATAGATAGATAGATAGATAGATAGATAGATAGATAGATGGATGGATAGATGGAAAAAAAGACATACATACAAGACTAATTGTAGTAGATAAATACATGTATAGTGTCATACATACAATGCACAATACTAATAGGCTATAATACATAAATAGATGTACATGATACATATATATTTATATATTTGTAATAGGAGCTGGTATAACGGCGCTCAGCTCCTGGCGTTGCTGGATTACGGCCAACCCGACCATCTATCTCTTGTGATGATATACCACTTGGCTACCGTACGTACAAAACATACATGCACTTGTTATATATTTATCTTGCACGTGCCGGCGGGCGGGCAGGCGAGTGGGCGAGTGGTGCGACAGAGAGGCGGGCGGGCAGGCGAGTGGGCGAGTGGTGCGACAGAGAGGCGGGCGGGCAGGCGAGTGGGCGGGCGAGTGGGCGAGTGAGTGGTGGACAGAGACATTATCCCCTTCCCCCTTTTAGCCCAATGCTGATGATGGTGACACGCTGTTCGTTAACTGCATCGTCAACACGGGTCGGCAGAAGCAGTACATGATGGGGTGCCTCAGCCTAGCTACTGACGAATTTCTGTGGATACCTCGTACTCGGTTATGTATATAATATTACATACATTGATGCATACACATACATAGATTATACATACGACGCTGTGCATACATACATACACACATACATACATACATACATACATACGTATACATACATACATACGTATACATACATACATGTATGTATATATACATATACATACATACATACATACATACATACATACATACATACATACATACATACATACAATATTACATACATACATACATACATACATATACCAAAAATATTCTTCACATTTGCTTTGATTCAGGTTTATACGGAACTACTCCGTTGGAGCGTGCGCAGACGTGGACGAGGCCAAGAGGTATGCGAAACGGGCGGACAAGGCTTATAAAGTGTGGTTAGCCAACGAGGTAAAGCATGCATGCATACATACATACATACATACATAAATACATAGTATTAGTAATACATACATGCATACATACATACATACATACAATATTACATACATGCACATACATACATACATACATACATACATAACATACATAACATACATAACATACATAACATACATACATACATACATACATACATACATACATACGTGCATACATATATACGTACAATTATTACATACAATTGGATACATACATACATACATAGATACATACATACACTATACATACATACATAGATACATACATACATACAATAATACATACATACATACATGCGCACAGAAGAGATCCCCGCGCGGCCGCCTCGAGGAGGAATGCGCCAGGCAGCGCATGGTGGAGGATGAGGAGGTAGTACTACATACAAGTTTACATACACACATACATACATAAAAACAATTTTACATGCATACCTTCACCCCAGGCTGAACAAGAGAGAGAGAGAGAGAGAGAGAGAGAGAGAGAGAGAGAGAGAGAGAGAGAGAGAGAGAGAGAGAATGTCTCATAAATATCTGTTGCTTGCATAGGACTCCGAGGAGGCGACGAAGCCCGCGAGAGGAGGGGCAAAAGGGAGGGGAGGAGGAGGGGAGGAGGAGAAGAAGCACGCAAGAGGAGTAGCAAAAGGAGGGGCCAAGGGAAAAGCAGGACGGGGAGGGGGAAGGAGAGATAAGGGGGAGGCTGAGGAGAAGGAGGAGGTGGGGCAGGAGGAGGAGACGCCCGCAAGAGGAGGGGCAAAAGGGAGGAAAAGAGGAGCAAAAGGAGGGGCAAAAGGCAAGGCAGGGAGAGGAGACGGAGCGGGAGGAGGAGGGAGAGGGAGAAATGAGGAGGAGGAGGAGGAGGAGGAGGAGGAGGAGGAGGAGGAGGAGAAGCCCGCAAGAGGAGGGGCAAAAGGGAGGAAAAGAGGAGCAAAAGGAGGGGCAAAAGGCAAAGCAGGAAAGGGAGGGGCAGCGGGAGGGGGAGGGGGAGGGAGAGATGAGGGGGAGGAGGAGGAGGAGGAGGAGGAGAAGCCCGCAAGAGGAGGGGCAAAAGGGAGGAAAAGAGGAGCAAAAGGAGGGGCAAAAGGCAAAGCAGGAAAAGGAGGGGGAGCGGGAGGGGGAGGGGGAGCGGGAGGGGGAGGGGGAGGGAGAGATGAGGGGGAGGAGGAGGAGGAGGAGGAGGAGGAGAAGCCCGCAAGAGGAGGGGCAAAAGGGAGGGGAAGACCAGCAAAAGGAGGGACAAAAGGCAAAGCAGGAAAAGGAGGGGGAGCGGGAGGGGGAGGGGGAGGGAGAGATGAGGGGGAGGAGGAGGAGGAGGAGGAGGAGGAGGAGGAGAAGCCCGCAAGAGGAGGGGCAAAAGGGAGGGGAAGACCAGCAAAAGGAGGGACAAAAGGCAAAGCAGGAAAAGGAGGGGGAGCGAGAGGGGGAGGGGGAGGGAGAGATGAGGGGGAGGAGGAGGAGGAGGAGGAGGAGGAGGAGGAGAAGCCCGCAGGAGGAGGGGCAAAAGGGAGGAAAAGAGGAGCAAAAGGAGGGACAAAAGGCAAAGCAGGAAAAGGAGGGGGAGCGGGAGAGAGAGGGGGAGGGAGAGAACCAGCAAAAGGAGGGACAAGAGGCAAAGCAGGAGGGGGAGCGGGAGGGAGAGGGGGAGGAGGATCCGGAGGGAGGAAGGGGGGGGTCGAAGAAAAGGAAGGAGGTAGAGGAAAAGGACGGAGGTAGAGGAAAAGCAGGAAGTGCAGCAGGAGGAAAAGGCCGGAAGTGCAGCAGGAAGGTGATCTACGTCTTTCATACTTCGTTTTGATTACATTTCGTGTGTGTGCGTGTGTGTGTGTATATATATATATATATATGTGTGTGTGTGTGTGTGTGTGTGCAAGGACGAAACCTGGCCACTGGAAAGGAAATATCCACAGTTTTACTGGAAAGAAGAATTGGTAGGATGCTCTATGCTAATATGAATGTAGGAGGATGCTCTATGCTAATATGAATGCAGGGGAATGCCGCGGCCAAGGCTGAGAGAGAGCGCGAGAAGGCTGAGAGAGAGCGCGAGAAGGCGGCTGCAGCTGCAGCGGTCCTATCCTCCTCCCTCGCCCCCCCCCCCCCCCTATATATCCTCTCACTCCTCCCTCGCCTCCCTCTCCTCCCTCTCCTTCCTCTCCTCCCCCCCCCCTCCCTCCCTCCCTTCCTCCGTCCCTCCCGCTCTCTCTCCCTCTCCTCTCTCCTCTCCTCCCTCCTCTTCCTCCCTCTCCCTCCCTCCCATTCCCCCTCCTTCTCCCTCCCTCTC
>WBZZ01003507.1:15000-32500 GCA_019918135.1 Paulinella micropora
AAAAGGGGTCAGATACAAGTCGCAAGCCACCCACAGAGGCGACGAAGAGGGCGGCGGATAATGATCTGATCTACTCGGAACCTGGAAGTAGGCCGGGTAAACGCGGGAGGACGGATGTGCAGGCGGGGCCGGAGGAGCCAGTGGTGCCCTCGCGGGTGGACGTCAAGCACACAAGTTATGGAAGGAGGGTAATGAGGCACTGAAATGACATGGGTTCTGGGTCGGTTCTATTTGGTCAGGCCCCCGACTAGGTTCGTTGCAAAGGGAGACAAGGATACTCTCTTTGTGATGAAGGTTGTGGGACTGGCAGAGGACTCGAGGAAGACTCGATCGTCAAGGAGTGCGCTCAAAAACCTTCCGCCTACGCTGCAGTTTTACCGGTCTTGGGATAAGGATACGGTTGACAACCGGATGTACCGCGAGTATGTCCCGGTATGGTGGGATGCTGCAAATAGGGAGGTATGGGATGCCAAAATTGATCCAGCCACATGGAAGGGTGACAGGGATCACGAGGCATGGACCATATCAGCGTGGCCGAGGGGAGTGCTTGATTGCCCCTTCGAGTTGCACGACGGGCACATTCCACAGAAGGTTTGGGACTTGCTCAAGCAAAGCGGGCTTGACTTAAGGCTAATCGGGGGTGCACACGCAACTGAAACGGTGCGGGGGAAGAAGCATCCGAGCCTAAAGGGATAAGAGGCATCCGGGATGCAACTTTAAAAAGAAGGAACGGAAAAGCGGGTCGGAGGGCAGTTGGGCACACCTTGACCATAGTGTGTGGGATAAACAGTACTGAGGGTCCTACTCAACTTTAAAACTTTACGGCCACAGTACAAGGGAACTCGGCGAAAAGGCCATCGTCGTTTTAAGGGTTGGACTTTGGGGTTCGGTCAATTCGGACTTCAGGGCCAAGGCACCATTCACATTTGACGGATTAGACAGGGTCTGGCTGGTGGTCGGCCAGACTATGGGTCTGTGACTTCGGGAAATCGCGCGCGTAGGGTTGAAGACGTGAGCTGGTCGAGTGCCATGATTCACGATCTTCGGGCAACAATAAGTCTCGGAACTTAGCCCACATGAAGCACAAGCCTTTAATCTGTTGGATGGCTCTTGATAAGATTTGATCAGGGGTCGAGCTAGGGTAGCTCTTGGGATGGTGGACAATCGGCTGGGATCCCCCAAAAAGCCGGTACTGACGAGATTATACGAGATGTAGTCTCCGGTGGTATTACTCCAGGATTGAGATCCGAGCGATCTCAAAGGAGGGGGAAGGGGTGCTATGTAACACACACGGTGTACTACATCGTTTTTGCGCTATTAGGGCTTTACGGGAATTTACTCTTGGAAGTATTTTCTTGTTATTAAATGTAATTTAAGATGGATTCTTATTACATTTCCGGTTCTGATTAATATATCCGGTTTTAATGTTGTAGTAGGATAAGGAATATGGAGGAAAAGCTAGGAAGCTTGGACCCCCATAGGACCTTAAAACCTACATTTTACACTTAACCGTTTACCGGCGTGGAGAGGGTTATTAGGATGCAGAATACACAGTTGTGTAGCATCCATATGGAATAACCTCCCACATTAATAGCGTTGACCCGATCCTTCTACAGTACATGTAGTAACCGTTTGAAGTTTTGGAAAAAGGTCACGGAAAAACCGTGAAATTTAGCCTTTTTTCCCGTGACTGGGAATATATGGCTAAATAAGGGAAAACGCACTTATGGGTTGTGGTTTGTGGTGTGTTTTTGCATTTGTGCAGGTTACGGACGTAACGCATCATGTCAGGGAACCAGTCAAAGGGACACTCCTGTTTGACCGGTGTTTTCCCTCTGGCTTGTTGTTTGGGTTCATTCCTGACAACCCTTTCTGTAATAGAAGTGGTCGTTAGTAGTGAACCAGTTGTGCTCAATTACTGAAATTCCTTTGTTACTTTTTCATTGAGCTCGTAAGGGTAGACCTCCGGTCTTAATACATATCGTCCTCCACCCCATCATGATGTTGAGACGCAAGAACAAAGACTTTTGAACTCTGGTTTCAAGTTAGTACCGTGACCGTCTTTCAGTAAACCTGTGCTTGGTCTAGAAAAATTGTGAGAAAGTGAAATGAAATGACTCATGATATGTGCAATGGTGATTACTGGTACTTTCGAAATTCAAGTGGCTAAATCGTTCAACTTTGATCTCTGCCACGGATTTTCCTCAGTCAATAGTAATGGTACAACAGTTTTGAGTCAAATCATAAAATACCGGTAATCAAGTTGAAAATCTCAGGAAAGAACTATAAAAGACATGATCGTTACCGGTAAAGATTTCAGGACTACAGCTATCAAAATTTTATGATTGAATAATCGAGAAAAACGACTCGGCCCAGAGTTGCCAACGTCGTCAGCACTGTCACAATGATATCATGTCAGTGGGAGTCGTCGCAGACCTGCAACAATGAGCTGTTTTTAGCTCTTAGGTAACTATGATTAGCAATGACTTCAACGTTTTATTCAATTCCTTGCGCCCAGGGCTCTGTGTCATGGCTCATGAGAAAGCCCTTGGGGAAATCTTTCGAACGAGTTACTGCGCAAGCGATAACCACAAAAATGGGCCCAGAGAACGAAGCACTTGAAGTCATTTCTAATTGCACATAGAACTAGGGACATCTCACATTGACAGGCCCTAGCGGTTGGGCTGCGCATACGTGCTGAAAAATTGAAAAGAAGACTAAACTGGTGTTTTCTGGTCCGCAATGGCACCCGATAGCATAGATGCACCCGTCAATCACAGCCGCAGCCAGACGGTCTCGCTGGCTTTGCATGGACGCTACCTCCTCCCATCTGTTCAGGCTCGGGTCGAAGCGCACCACCGAAGACAAGAACGAACGACCATCCCAGCCTCCCAATGCGTACAGGTACCCGTGACAAACCACTGCCGCGCAGAAGTATATCTTTTTTTTCATGGGTGCCACCAATCCCTAACCAAGAATGAATAATGAATAAGAAATAAGAAATAAGAAATAAATAAGAAATAAATGCGTACACGTACCCGTGACGAACCACTGCCGCGCAGAAGCATCTCTTTTTTTTCATGGGTGCCACCAAATCCTTAACCAATAAGGAATAAGAAATAAGGAATAAGAAATAAGAAATAAGAAATAAGAAATAAGAAATAAGACATAAGAAATAATGAATAATTGATAATCAATAATATGTAATAAATAATACATAATAATAATGAATAATAAATGATAGATAATAGATAACCAATAATTATTAATCAATAATAAATCATAAATAATAAATCATAAATAATAAATAATAAATAATGAATAATGAATAATAAGTCATAAATAATAAAAATAAATAATAAATGATGAAAATAAATAATGAATGATAAATAATAAATAAATATACCATGTGTTGATTGCCGGATCGTACTTCTCTACCGTTCTCCAATTAGTTTTACCATCAGAGCCCCCAACAACATAGAAGAAACCATCCATTACGGCTCCTCCAGGACCGCCACGACGATAGGTCATTGGAGCTAAAAGCTAAAAGCGTACAAGATTTAGCTCCAATGACATAACATCCAAACTAGCGAACGACGCAAAATAAACTTTGGCCTGAGAGCCTCCCGCCAAATAAAGCTTGTCATTATTAAAAGCAGCGACCGCACAGCCTTTCCGCGCGGTTGCCAAAGGGTGGTATCGTCGATCATGTCGGAGGAGTATATTACACTCTACTGGTTGGCAGTTGATAAGGATAGAGTGTGGTTTTCTGTGTCGAATGTGTCCTATAACCTCGTGCAGTTTCTGCGTGTACCAGCATGGGATGAGGCATACGTGGTCTTGGAACAGGATGGTTTCCATGATGTGGCGTGGACATGGCTTTGTCTGTCCCGGGTGGGAATCCAGGGAGGGGATGATTATCTTGGTACCCATGGCTGCGGTTAAGAGCAGCATTTCTAAGACCCACTGTGCCGCTGAGGGGGGCATCTGGGTGTGGTATGTGCTCCATGGTGGGGATTTGGGGTCTGGGACGGTGATGGGGAGTTTCGGATTGGGGAGGACTTTCGGCCCCTGTGGGGTGGGATCTATGTTGGCGGCTATGCATGCAAGGCCTAGTTGGCGTTGGGTCCCGGTTAATATCGGGGAGGCAAGGCGGCCTGTGAGGGGTCGTGTTACCCATGAGGGTGGTGGTTTCGGTAGGTCGGGACATTTGGAGAGGTATTTGCGCAGGACGTGGGAATGGGAAGGTATGTGCCCGTGCTTGTATAGTGAAGATGTTTGTGTCCATGGGAGGCCGGCCGGTGCATTAAGGCGGAATTCCATATGGACTGCCTGGTTCAGAAGAGAAAGTGCGTGTTGTGAGATCACGTGTTTGCTTCTTTGTTCTTCCTCATTGCGGACCCTGTCTGTTAGTTTATGTAGTTTCTTGATCTTCAGGGCGAGGCGGTGGTGCCAGTGTTTGGGATCTCTTTTACGTATTGGGTGGGCGTCGCAGAGGTCTTGATGTGGTAGTGGGTCGGTTGGGTTGGCAGCGGCGATGGGGGGCTGAGGCGCCATGGTGGGTTTGGATGGCTTAATCTGATTGTATACCAGTACTGTTCCATGTTTTCCTATGAATCCCCTAGGAGGGAGGATAGACAGTTTGGTATCGTCAAGGCATATCCATGTTCCGTCGGGTTGGGGGGTCAGGAATACCAGGTGGGGGAGCTCCTGGTCTGGGGCGCTCCGTCTGCAAATAGCTCCGTCTAGTGTATATCCGTGCTGACCCTTACCTCCCCAGCTATCAGGCTTGACCCAGAGTTTTTCCGGGATCGTCAAGCGAGGCGGGGGCAGATCTTTTATAACCTTGTCGCGCTGTGGTAAGGGATGTTGGCCTGGGTTGGTGTGTGATGGCGAACCAAAGGGTCAAGGGTCTGTTCATTAGGGACTGTTCTGTCTCAAGGGTGTGGCTGCAGCGGGAGCACTTGCGGTCGTCCTGGCGTCTGCGCCAATGTTGCAGGAGGGATTCCAGGGAGAGTTGAGATCCTGGGAGGGGCCTGTCCTGGGGACTTTTCCTCCAGTGGTATCTGCCAGAAGCCATTCTTAAGGTCAATGACCGAATAGAATTTTGCATTCTGCAGTACTCTCCTTCCTTCTTCTAATGTCGGGAGAGGATTTCTCTCTTCCTCCAGCACCTTGTTAACACGAGCATAGTTAACTGTCAGGCGCCATTCTCCTCCTGGCTTCGGCACTATTCTCGGTTGTGAGACTATTGGAGATGTTGATCTCTCAATAAAGTCCTCATTGAGCAGCTGTCTTGCTAGCTCCTCCGCTATCTTCGCCTCATGTATACTCAAATTCGCCCTTCGTGGTGCCGGTGACGGCTCCGCACCCGGTATATTGTAAATAACCGCAGTGAAATCTTCAGGCTTGACACCACCTGCATGTGGAGGGTCAAAAATTTCCTTGTTCGCCTCTAATTTGGCTTTTAAAAGCTCCTTCTCCTTCTCCGTGCCTACTCCTTCTTCCAATATTTTCCGCGCCGCCTCTTGAAAATCTTCATCAGACATCTGCTTATGCTGCTTGAGGGGTTCTCTGTCCTCCTCCAAGCCTAAGTCCTCTTCCGAGACATCATCTAGGCCCGTCATACGTGACAGTGTCCGGCTCATCATCTTTACCGAGCTCCACCAGCATGTCAATGAGTCTCGCGTATTGCAAAGGAGCTTTACGGGTGTAAAAACCATCAAAGCATGTGAATGCTTGCGGTATCAATTTCAACTTGTCGAGGTCTCTGAGCTTCCGCTTGTATGCACTGCTCTGCTCACGAGTTCCCATACGACAAGCCACCACTAGCTGTTGCTTGCGAGAGGGTACCGGTATAGGATGATCAATAAGCCGGTCCCTTATTTCCTGCGCCCATATCGCCTTCTCATTATATGGCAGGATAATAGTATACGGCTTATTATTTTCGAATAAAGTCCGTAAGCATTTCTTCACTTCAGACAGTGAACGCGGCCACGTGGGCTCGTCACCCCAGAAATCAGTAATAAAACTTTTAATAGTTTCTGGTGGAGTATCCGGGATTCGCCCCGTTCTCCTTGGTACAAACGCCTCCCTTTTTTCTTCTCCTACTTTCGCATGGAAACAGTATCCGTTAGTAATATGGACATCTGTTCCTACTCCTTCCGCGAATCTCGCCAACGACGGGCTTCTTTGTGCGACACATATAATCTCCTCCTTTCGCTTCTCGATTAAGTCATCAATAGACTTTTTGTCCCCATGGCATGTCGGAACTGTGACAGTGCACACTTGGGATTCCCAATTGTCGGTCCAGGACAGTTCATCCGGTCTTGCGACATGGGGGTGAACGTACACCTCAAGTGCCTCATGTGCGATGGCCATCTTTTTGTGATCCGTCGCTAGACTCAGCTCATAAGCCTCATAAGAGTCAGTAGCGTTGAAGGGATCAATATCGTTCTCTTCTCCTCTTTTTACTCCATATATCACTCGCCGTGCGGCGCAATCAATCACAGCCCCCATCGTAGCCAATTGGTCATACGATAGTAATATTGACCCGTGGTAACCGGGGACGACATAGAGGTCCATACGGTATACTCGTGCGGATTTCAATTTAAAGGTCAGTGTGATGATTCCCGTGATATCCGTCCGGCTGCTCACTCCTTTGAGAGTGCCCGTTGACTTTTTCATATTTACGTCCACCCAGTCCCGGTATCGATTTAAAAACTTCCTGCCGACAATATTAATATTCGCCATCGTATCATTACCAACTTTTAATATTGTCTTCAATGTTTCACAATAAAGTTCCGTATAACACAGAGCATCGGGCCTGTGTATATTGGCTGCGAGAACAAAAACTTTACGTTCCAAATTTTGGAGTCTTGTCTCTAAGTTTTTCAACTCCTCCTTCTTCTCCTCCTGCTTCACCTCATTAACATTTTTATTATTCTGCGGTACTGGTGCGTTTACTATTTGAGCGACATTGTCTTGTGGTACTTGAGTACACACATTGTCTTTTTGCTCGCCACCCGCCGCGACCGTAGACATTGAGTCTGTTCGTGGTTGTTTGCTTGGCCGAGGCGATACGTCTGCCATTGGCCTCCTCGCCTCCATCGCAAGTCTCACCTTCCTATTTGCATCAGTTATCATTGGTAACCGTGATGTATGAACGGGTATGAGACTACCTTGGGGCTGCAGTCTCTGTGTACCCACATCTTTGTTTTCACATAGAGGAAGCGTTGGCCCAGTCTGCACAACAGCATTAGAAAGCACTGTGACTTTAGGGTTAAACTTCACAGTCTTCTCCTTCCTCTCTTCTTCCCCCTCCAGTCATTCCACCACCTCGAAACGATTACCTTGAGTAGTGTCCGGGTAGGATGACGTATCGGTCTCCGAGGCAGTGTTGTAGGCCTGAGCTCGACCGAAATTCGGGTTGGAGCTTGCCCACGAGCCTCCTCCTCCTCTGGGTGGGGGGACTGGAGCTCGAACAGCTCTCCCTCCATAAGGGGTATATCCCCGACCTCCTCCTCTTCCTCTCTGAGGGGTTCCCTGCCACCTCGAGGCTCCTCTCCATGTTCCTCGTCCTCGTCCTCCTCCTCCTCGTCCTCCTGCTCCTGCTCCTCCTTCTCGTCCTCTTTGAGAGGCCTTTAAGTTCTTTTGTCTCTCCCTTTCCTCCTTCTTCTCCTTCATCCTCTTCATGTAGGTAATGATTGCCTCTCGTAACTCCTCATCATCACACATATTGGCATACCAACCTTCGTTCACAGCGGCAATCTGAAGCATATTGAAAAGGCCCGGTTCCTTGCCTTCCGTCCTGCTCAGAAAATTTGCCCTTGCTGTTGGGTTCTGCTTATCATGATTGAAAGAGCAGTCTCTGTTCTCCATCTGTGCCTTACACTGCAAGCCCGCGAACCACCTCCAACATGCGGACTTCAGGTCTGGCTCTCTCTGTCTCTTCCAACCGGCAACTCTGTTTGTGTACGTGGCTTGTGCGCCAACAGGTACACCGCCTGCCTGTGCCGTATGTGCCTCCGTGAGCGAGTCCATGTTTGAGCATGCACTCATCACTTCTTGAAACAGTGCTGACGGAGCAACGCTTTGAACCGTATTTTCGAACACGTGTGTCTCGAGGAAGTTCTTGGACTTCACTGAGCTAAACGTCGAGCATTGTTGTATGAGCTGAGTAAGCTTACTCGGGTTAACTGTGTGTAACGCCGAAAAGAAATAGAGGATGATCGACTTGCGGCCATAGAATAGCCCATAGGAGGAAACTACCTCCGTAAGGGTCGCCGCCAAGCCAACAGCACTCCTCAAACTCATCGCCACTGTCTCAAAGATTTCAAATCCTATGAGAGTACCAGTGCAGAGATGCTGGTATCCATGAGATTGAAAATATGAAATGAGTGTGGCCACCGCCAGTTCACACTGAGCGTCTAGGCCTGTTGCATTGTTTCTCTTAATCTCCTCCTTCTTTCTCAAAAACTTGTACTGTGTCAGATCAAATCCCTCCGAGACTAGAGACTGGTCAAAAACAGTAACAAGGGCCTCGTATTCCTGCGTTTCGTCGCAAGGAAAAGCCTTCATGCAGGCATTGATCTCTTTGAGCTTGCTCAAAAGCGAAGTATCAGAGTCTTTGTCTGAGCTCGTCTTGGCATATAGCATGAGACTTGCCACTCCTCCTTTCTTCCCCTTGAAGGCATTTATGATGTTCTGTCTGTCCTTCTTCTCCGTGTTTGTGACCACCACCGTAGTTGAGCCCGAGGGTGCAGGGGCTGGTGGGGCAGGAGCTGGTGGGGTGAAATATGTCGGAGGGTGTGTCTTTGCACCACTCACTTTTGCTTTCATTCTTTCCAGTCTCATCGTCTTCTCGAACTCCTCATTCTCTTTCGCCTTCTTCTTCTCAGATATCACCAGCTTTTGAGCATGAGTGATAAAGGCCACCAATTCAGAAGCAGATCTGAGAAAATTATATTTCTCCACATATTGGTCAACACCTGCTTTGTTGGCGACCGGTGGTGCGTTACTAAGTGATTTAAGGACAGAGTGATCCTTGGTAGGAATCCATCTCTTCCATGCCTCCTTGTGCAGTAACGCACCCATCAACAGTCTGATCTTGGTCAGAACTCTGTCGGTCTTCTCTAACTCATCAATCACAGGATGAGTTTCTCCTGCTGCCTTAGTGCTTTTTTCCATCTCTGCCTTCCCCTCCTCCAAGGCCTTTATTTCCATTGTAAAAAAATGAAATATACCACTCGAGTTTTTCGAACCCAGATTGGTCTTCATTTTTGTTACATCGACTGCCTCCTGACCAGTCGCGAGGAATCTGGCCGTTGCTCTTGGGTTTGTGTACTGGAGGTAACCCTCACATCGTGGGCCGTATGTATGTTCCCAAATCAGGGTTTGAGTGTACACCCCAAAGATAGCATCGAGTAATTCAAGGTGGGTGTGTGTGCCCCCAAACTTGATATGCTGTATCTTCTTTCTCTCTTCTGGATCAGAGACCAGTTTGCCGAGGAGCTGTGCTGTGTTTGATAATAGGATATAGACATCCTTTTTAGCACGACTTTTCTCTCTTCTTTGATCCTGAGGGATCCACACATAACCAGGCCATGATTGGCCAGGTGACTCTGTGTTGGACTTTGCCGAAAGTATGGAGTCCTTGCCTTGGGGGTCCTATTTTTCTACGCGGCTCTGTGACAGTTTGGCATCTGTAGTAGTCTCTCTGTCCTCTGACCCTGCTAGTGCTGACAAATGGGAAAGGCGCGACATTTAGCAAGCCTGGCAAGGGCGCAAGAAATCGACCAAATTTTTTCCTTTGTGGAAAAAAGGGTAGATGTGGGAAAGACAGACACCGTCTGTGAGCTATAATGCACCTTTTCTCGAGGTTGTTGGCGGGATCGAAGGCTCTACTAAGAAACTGTTTGTTGGTGCAAGTGCTTTTTTTTGGCAAAACTCAGTCGTCTCGCAGCATTCTTGTCTGCCGGAATCAGAGGCTCGAAATGGAGGGCAGCGAGGTTGGTGGTCGTGTTTGTTTGCTGTTCGACCTGGGACACAGCATGTTTTGAGACAGAACGATAGTCTAGGTGTCTCTTGATGTCTTTACGCCATGACTATGTAATTTCCTGGCTTGCCTGTGTTTTTTTCGAGGCTGTATTACAACCTGCTTGGTCTGTTGTTTGCGACTGACTGACTACCTTTCTCCTTGCGCTGTCTGCGTGCATTTCCCCACGTCCCACATCATGCCATGCAAATACCCAGATCTAGCACAGTAGCTTGCCCTAAGATTGATGTCTGCAACACGGCCCTACACCTTGGTATAGATGCACAGCTTCTCTGCTGCTGAGTTCTGCACATGTTGAATAGACAGTGCAAGCTTGCGTCCTTCCCCGTGCAACCACACACACACAAACGTGTCAGATCGATAGAAAAGACCCAGCAGACGTGTCTTGCCATGTGCCTTGCGCCGGTTAGAGCTCCTCAGCACAGAAAGCAGCCCAAACTTGCACTCCAGATTTCTAGCCAGTAGACGCTTGGGCTAGTATCACGTGATTGTCTTCCACACCCCCTCTACCACATCTCACTACATGTTTTCAAAGCCTGTACTTGGGCCATGCAACTGGTACCTTTCCAGCTCCATCGGTTAGCTTTCTGGGGAATGCCAGACGCGCTTCTAGACTATGGTGGGGTGCAGGACTTTCAAATTCATCCTCTTTACTCACTATTTTTGCCACACACGTGCGCTACACACAAACTAAATGCATGTTCTTTCATCCAGCAAAAAGGTAGACTGGCATAATATTATCATATTTGCAGCCCCCGCGGTGGATGCCTTCATGCATGTGTGCATGTGTGTATGTATTTATGTATTTGTGCGTGCATGAATGTATGTATCTATGCACGTATGCGTACGTATGTGCATGCGTATGTATGTGTATTTCTGTATATGCATAAGTGCATGTGGGCACTGTATGTGTTCTATGTGTGTTGAACTTGTTGTTGGGTTTTTTTTTTTTTTTTTTTCTCCACTGATTGATTCAGTTTAATTTTTGAAGACCATCTATGCATACATACATAAATACAGTGAATAAATACAAACATACCCTACATATTCTACACTGTGACATAAATACGTACACATACATACATACGCACACTGCAACGACGGCATACAAAATTTTTATTACGAACAAGCATGCATACTTATGTAATGCCCCCAACGATAGCTCGTAAAAAGTCGGTAATACAACCAAACACAGTCCTCAAGAATGAGAATGATGTCTCGTTGTATTAATAGCTCAGTGAAGCCAAAAAGGAAAACGGCAACAGACCAGGAATAAAATGGCATCAGGTCCAAATCCGGACAAATAATACTGAAAAACAAGCTGGTGCACCTGTCACCAGGAAAAGGTATTTTTTACCGGCTATCCGGGGGGTGATGCCTACAGTACCCCCTCCCGATTTTATGACGGAAATAGCATTTTCGTCATACACCTTCTGATTTCTTTCTGCAAATAGTATGCGCTATGGAGTCATGCCACACAGCGCATCGACCCACGGATAGACGCTAAAAGACGATAAATATATCCTCATACGGCACGTCAAAGCGGATTCTCTAGCCTTTCTTGTAAATTTTGAACTCCTTCCCCTCAATTTCTTTTTTTTTTCTTTTTCTGCAGTATGTCAAGAACAAACGTACTATTAATAAAAAAAATACAAGCAACGTGGTGCTGTAGTACGATTCCCCCTTTGATCTCCTTCTTCTTATCATTATGATTATTATTATTATTATTATTATTATTATTATTATTATTATTATTATTATTCACAGGGAGATCGTAAGTACATTGTCTTTTTTAATGACATACCCTTGTATAAGGCGGATATCCTATGATATAGTATTAGGGGGCCAGTCCTAATAGCTATATCCGAAGTCGAGGTGTATGTACCCGACCCTGCGATATACCGACACAAGTAGAGATTGACCGTGCTCAGGTACGACAGTATATAATCTATCGTAAAAAATAATTTAATGAAAGTTTCAGAGAACATTTCATTTTCGAGAACATCATCCCAGGACTTGGAAAGGGTCATACCCGGGAACACCATCGCTCAATACACTAGCGATCCCCGTATACGGTGTAGTATCATCGTCGATCGACCTTTCGCACTCGTATGTTGCGATCGAATGCCAAGTTATATCACTGAGTCTTTTTAATATTCATATTGATAACTGATGATGCATGATCAAATCATGATACGCCGTGGGCAATCAATCAGTTTATTTGAGACGCATAAAGAAAAATAGTTTCTTTGTCACTGCCTTCGTCGTCTGGCGCGGATTTCTTTGCCTGGTGGAGGACCACCAACAAAAGTCAGATCGAACTTTGATTGTTCGAGAATGTCCCAGATCTTATTAGGGATTCCGCCCAACGATAATTCAAAAGGGACATCAAGCACTCTTCTTGGCAGTGTCTGAATGGTCCACGCAGTGTAATCCTTGTCTCTGGGAGTAATTGTATCATCCCATGTCTCGAGACTTTTTGCGTCTTTATATACTGGCAGATAATGTCTTGCCTTTGGATCCTCAACAGGGTCCATACTTCTCCAGAACTGGAGTATCGGTTGTACTATTTTTGCGGCTGATGATATTTTGAGTGTCAGTGTGACACGCATCTGTCGTGGGACCGCCACGACCCGCATCAAGTATAAGTCTGAGAGAGTGTCATCAGCGACATGTTAATATTCCGCTGGTCTCATCAGATAGAAAACATTTTTCAACCATGCGATGGTTGCTATCGCATCGCCTTCCTTCCATCGCTCATGGACAATCTCAACGTTGCCCGCGTTTGGGTCAGTGTCCGTTCCCTCCTCCTCCTGGTGGACGTCCTTTGATCGCCTTCCTCGGTTGGTCGTTGATAAGATCATTCCGCGCTCTCTTAGCTGCGCCTCTGTGATCTTCTCCTTCTTTCCGCTATGCTCTCGCGGAGACTTGGACTGAGTCCCCACCGCGCTTATGCGGTCAGTCTTCTCCTTGCTGTCCACCTCACTCTCCTCCTTCTCAGCTATCGGTGCCCGATAAGCATCGTTTTGGTCTATGCCAGCCTCCTTGTGGATGGGCGGCACCTCTTTGAAATCATCCTTCATCCGTTTTAACGCCTCCTCAACGGATTCATCTTCCAGTAAGAAGGGATCATACTTAATCAGCCTTCTTACATTCACAATTTGCACCTTCCCTCTGCCCCTGATCTTGTAATTCAGAGGTCCCGTCTGTTCCATACTCTGATAAGGTCCTTTCCAGTGAGTGAACAGCTTAGAGCTGACTCCCTTCGGGACTTGAGGATGGTACAATAGTACAATATCCCCGACCTGGAACTTGATCTGATCCAAGTGCGCTTGTCACACCCCTTCAGCATCAGTCTTTCGGCGCTCCGCCTCTCTATGCGCCCTGACTGTTTGTTCCGCCTCCATCTTCACTCTAAGTCTCATCCCAAACAGCTCATCCGCATCCGCCCAAGTGTCTTTTGGGTGAAGGAGCGAAGTCGGGATATCAGGCTCACGCCCATATACTAACTGATATGGCGAGGTTGAGCTCTTCGAGCCTCCTAACGCCGTAGAGGGTAGACAGTTCATTGCAAACGCAAATGATGGTGCTGCCTCGACCCATGCTCTTTGATTCTCCTTCTTCGTGCAATACATCTTTAGCGAGGCTTTGAGGGGTCTGTGTACCCGCTCGATTTTCCCATTTGCTCGCGGGTTATAGGCAGTAACATATTGCCATTTCATCCCGTAATACTTAGATAGTTTGTCGATGACCTCGTTATTAAAGTCCGAGCCTCGATCAGAACATATCTTTCTTGGTACTCCGATCTGTGAGATGACCCTATCGATCAGCGCCTCGGCCGTCGTCTTGCCGGTAACGTCTTTGACAGGGATGATCCACACATAGTTGGTGGCTCTGTCAATAGCCGTAAGGAGGTATTTGTAACCATCCTTCGATTCTGGGAAAGGTCCCACATGATCAATGTGTATAAACTCAAACATCCCCGCATGAAGAGGAAATTCGCCAATCAGGCCGAAATTTGCCTTCAGTGGTGTTTTGTTTATCTTGCACGGGATGCATGCATCCACCGCCTGATCTATCTCCTCCTTCATCTTCTTCCACCAGAATCGCCTCGCTACGAACATGTGAGTTCGTTGTCGACCCGGATGCGCCAAAAGTGGGCAATTGTGGGCTGCGACAAATATAAATCGTCTCAGACTCTCCGGTACCCAAAGGGTCCATTTGTCCGGCTGTGACGCATAGCGACCGTGAAGGCCCTTGTACCACAGTAGACCATCTCTCCATCCCATCTCCTTCATCTGATCTTTGATCGCTTTCGTCATCTTCAGCTCATCCGGGTTCTGATATAACTGTATCAGTTCTGTAAACTCCGGATCTTGAGCCTGTTGTTGCCTCCATGCGGTAGGCGAGGCTATATGGATAGTACCATCTTCTAGCCGTACCCCGATTCTTTCCGGGACATCGTCTAGGTCACTTCTCCGCTCTTGAGGAGGCTCCGCATAAACTTCCTGCGTCTCCTCTTCCTCTCTTATGTTCGCCTTCGCATTCTCATATACCTCATAGGAAGGTATCCTTCTCTACCCCCATCTTGTTATCAAACTCTTTTTTAGTGAGGTCATAGTGGTCTTGCACCCACTGTTGTTCCTCCACTGTGATCTCCTCTCCATCACTATGAATCAAGTCGATCATTTTTCGTCCTCCTCCTCCCGTGTAGGCAGGTGGTAAGGGATTACCATATGCTCCTCCTCCTCCCGTCTCTTCTTGTTCAAATCCTCCTTCATCTTCGTCTCCTCCATATCTTCCTTCATCATCCCAGCCCTCTTCTACTCCTCCTCCTACTCCTTCATCTCCTCCTCCTCCTTCATTCAATCCTCCTCCTCCTCCTTCATTCAATCCTCTTCCTCCTCCTCCTCCTCCTGCTTCTTCTTCTTCTCTTCTTTGATCTGCCTCCGAGAATTCACTCACTTCGGCGGTCTCTGTCGACATGATGTCGTAGTAGTGATCAACAGGAGGACAGTGTCAGCTCCTATGTTTGGTTTTTGTTCGTTTGTGTTCTGTTCCTCCTTCAGTCGATTGACTAGTGAAGAGAGAAACTAATAGAGAGGGTAGGATAAGATTCCCTGTCCTCTATGAAACACTGTTTGTATGTTTGTTTTTGTTTGAGAAAAATAGTCTTTGAGACTTTCTCCGATTTCTTGTTCTCCTTACTCAGATTACTTTCTCCTCCTTCTTTTCTATATTGTATCTAGTATGAGGCACTTGGACCTACACACAGATAGTAATAGAGAAGCTAGAAAAGCTCTCCTTGAGAAGTCGACAGTCGGTCGGATAGGTTCTCAGACCTACCTTTAGAAAACGATCAGAGATTTGCAAAAATACTCTGACGTATGTGTGAGATAATGCAGATAAATGCACAAACTAGAAGGGTAAAGTGTTGTGCTCCTGTCCCTATGCTTGTTTGTGTTTTGTGTGTGTTCCTTCACTCTTCTGTCCACCTCCTTCTTCTTGGTCTCTGTGTGAGAACAGCAAGAACGACAGAGAGTTTGTATCTGATGTCTCCTTGTAAGCACACAGATACTGATTGGGCTAGAGGGTACGAGACACCTGCTTGAGACCGATCAAATTATTTGTTTTGTGAAAGAGTTATGAGGGAGCTGTGTTGGAGTATTTGTTTTCGTCTGACGTCCGTGTGAGACAGGTCAGTGAAAATTCACTCTGTTGCCTGTGTGGCAAAGCAGAAAGAAATCACCCTAGTGATGTGGACTCCAAATGTAATGCCCCCAACGATAGCTCGTAAAAAGTCGGTAATACAACCAAACACAGTCCTCAAGAATGAGAATGATGTCTCGTTGTATTAGCTCAGTGAAGCCAAAAAGGAAAACGGCAACAGACCAGGAATAAAATGGCATCAGGTCCAATCCGGACAAATAATACTGAAAAACAGGCTGGTGCACCTGTCACCAGGAAAAGGTATTTTTACCGGCTATCCGGGGGGTGATGCCTACATTACGTGCATCCTTCCCTCCATAAGTCCTCATAAACACTAGGAGGGTCAAGGATCAGTGCAACTAAAATCTTCGGGCATTTAGTCAATTATATGACCAGCTTCTTACCTGCGATATATAGATCTTCTTCTATTTGAGACTTCGCATGTTTCACCCTTTCCTCATATGTATCCTCCTGCTCTTTGCTTGTTTGCCTGCGTCTGTTTGTTTTCTTTGCTATTGATTTTATTTTAATTAAACTATATTTTACCTCTTTTTTGCTCTCCTTTCTTCTCTGTCTCATTTTATTTTTGAGTTTACTAAAAGTTCAACACACTGATGATTGAAATTCTAAGTAGTGAAAAAAAATTGAAACATTTGTGTCAAAAGTCAAGGGCGGCCACAGCGTAATTTATACAGCTAATGTGTCTGTAATAATATGGAATGATTGATCATAGGTTGATATGTTCTTTTAATAATCCTATTTGATCTTAGCTATCGATATTAATACCATGTGCGGCGTGGCTGTATTGAAATTATTACCAATATCGATAAGTATATTGATTTTTAAAAATTAGTATTTATTAATATAATACTGTATTAATATTATCAGGTGCTGCCTAATCAAGAAATTTTTTTAAATTTTGACTATTACACTTCTGTCGGTTTTACTGAACTGGCCGCCATTGATTCTTCTCCGAGCCGATAAAATTTTAATACTAATGCAGAAATTCAAAACCATGTGACAATTTTTATTGAATACAATATTCAGGCGTAGCTTCAAGATTCACTACTGTGCCAGATATGGGTAGTTGCATTGCATGCTGTGGGACGTGGGGAAATGCACGCAGACAGCGCAAGGAGAAAGGTGATCAGTCAGTCGCAAACAACAGACCAAGCAGGTTGTGATACAGCCTCGAAAAAAACACAGGCAAGCCAGGAAATTACATAGTTATGGCGTAAAGACATCAAGAGGCACCTAGATTATCGTTCTGTCTCAAAACATGCTGTGTCCCAGGTCGAACAGCAAACAAACACAACCACCAACCTCGCTGCCCTCCATTTCGAGCCTCTGATTTCCGGCAGAAAAGAATGCTGCGAGACCGTCGGACTGAGTTTTGCCAAAGCACTTGCACCAACAAACAGTCCCTTAGCAGAGCATTCGATCTAACAACCTCGAGAAGGTGCATTATAGCTCACAGACGGTGTCTGTCTTTCCCACATCTACCCTTTTTTTCACAAAGGAAAAAATTTGGTCGATTTTTCGCGCTCTTGCCAAATGTCGCGCCTTTCCCATTTGCCATTTGTCAGCACTGGCAAATAAAAATCCAGTTTACCGGGAAAAAACGGGGGTCTATTTTGCAGTAATTTTCTTCTCAATTTCTGAACAATTGGGTGTCCCTGCTCAATATTCCTGAGACCTTCAGTCCGTTTCACGTGACCCCAGTACACCAAGAAC
>WBZZ01003507.1:37500-90000 GCA_019918135.1 Paulinella micropora
TCTGGGCCCTGTCGCCAGTTCGATTCCCGTCGGTGCCACCAGTATTTTCATTGAACATACCGATCCGTCTGGACCAGTATTTTCATTGAACATACCGATCCGTCTGGACCAGTATTTTCATTGAACATACCGGCCCGTCTGGAAGTGTTGGAACTGCCCTTGCGGGGGTGTCATTAGAGCTTATCGTCAATTCTTCGTACTCCCCTCACGGGTGAGACGATGGAGGCGCATGTGCAGAAATGCATCAGCCATTGACAGAGAAGCACTATTATTATTATTATTATTATTATTATTATTATTATTATTATTATTATTATTATTATTATTCAGCCCAATGGCCTCAAGGCGTTAAACTGTGACGCCAACTCATAACCCTTTGGTGGTAGATGCTGGGGAGGAGGGTCGTTGCGCGCGTAAAAGATCTTAAACTCCGCATATGCTGGTTGATAGCCCAGGACCCAGCAGACACCAGATTGTTATGGGTGGGGTTTCGAGGCAGCTCTAGCAACCGCGCTTGGTGTATGCACTTGCACATTCGGTGACGTCTTGCAAGAGGTTGCTGGGACTGCGGAATAACCTCGGCTTAGTGCAGTCTTGCCCTCAGGAGCTCCATCGGTGGCCCCGATCATCAGGCGAGAGACTGACACGGGGGGGTGGAGGACCTCGAACAAGGGTATTGGAGGCTTATGTCCGTTGAGGATATGCCATTAGCTGCATCAGTACGCCTCAGATATAGTAAATATTATTATTATTATTATTATTATTATTATTATTATTATTATTATTATTATTATTATTATTATTATTATTATTATCATTATTATTATTGGCGGAGGACCTCGAACAAGGGTATTGGAGGCTTATGTCCGTTGAGGATATGCCATTAGCTGCATCAGTAGGCTTCAGATATAGTATTATTATTATTATTATTATTATTATTATTATTATTATTATTATTACCACCACCACCAATATCATCATCATAACCACCACCATCATCATCATCATCATCGTTTTCATCATCGTCGTCATGCTACAGGGAAGACTGCTGGCCTCGTTAGACCACCTCCACTGTGTGCGGCTAGAAGCAGCTTTTGAGACACCCAACAAGCAATTACTCTTGATGGAGTACCTTCCGAACGATTTGTTTTCAGTCTGGGAACGACATTTTCAGGCAGGTGAGGAATCTGAAGCCCCCCACCTTCCCTCTACATCTATCTATCTCTATCTATCTATCTATCTATCTATCTATCTATCTATCTATCTATCTATCTATCTATCTATCTCTATCTATCTCTATCTATCTATCTATCTATCTATCTATCTATCTATCTATCTATCTATCTACCTACCTACCTACCTACCTACATACCTATCCGTGTATCTATCTGTCTATCTATCTATCTATCTATCTATCTATCTATCTATCTATCTATCTATCTATCTATCTATCTATCTATCTATCTATCTATACCTTCCTGCCTACCTTCCTATCTATCTATCTACCTATCTATCTATCTATCTATCTATCTATCTATCTATCTATCTATCTATCTCTCTATCTATCTAGATATCTATCTTTTAGGTGGTCGGCTGGCTGAAGCCTTGCGCTACCTCCATGCACAGGTCTGGCTTCAAGCCAAAGCTATTGTGGGCATTTTTGGTCTGTGATGATCGATATATAAAGCTTTCACATATAAAGGCCCCCATAAAGAGCTTGCCAACAAACCGTTGCACTGGTTTTGGACGCACGCGTTGATTCAAACCATGACTCATATGCACTAAAGAGTAATCGCCAACTCTGAAGACGCTGGAAAGCGTTAACTGCCAAGAAACTCTGCCAAGGAGATTGTGCTGACTGTGCAGGGCATCGTGCACCGGGATGTGAAGCCCGAGAACATTCTAGTCTCAGAAGAGGATGAAACAGGTCAGACGTGCGTATCTTGGTGTATGTGCTGTTGATATTGTGTGTGTTGATATTGATGTGTTACATTCTTGGATGTTGAGTTCGATCCTCTTTTGCGATTGCTGATATCTTGATGTTGATGTTGTGTGTGCAGATGTGAAACTGGCGGACCTTGGCATAGCTAGACTAATTAGGCCAGGCCAGAAACTGCGAACATGCTGTAAACCTTCTTATCTTTATCTTTATCTTTATCTTTATCATGTATGTTATACACACATATAAACTAACGAATCGAACCTGCAGTATGCTCAGCTACAATTTATCTTACTGGCTACCATATACATACATGCAAAGAACATAAGATACACTTCTTAATAGAGGAATACAATAGTGATTCTCTATGCTCATTCTTACATCTCAGTGTCAATAACTTACAAATACGGTGTGGTGCTGCAGGCGGGTCTCCCAGTTATGTGGCTCCCGAGGTGTTGACTATGAGGGGATATGATTGCAAGGTCCACCTGCCGAGGGCAGTATAGTATAGTATAGCATAGTATAGTATAGTATAGTATAGTATAGTATAGTATAGTATAGTATAGTATAGTATAGTATAGTATAGTATAGTATAGTATAGTATAGTATAGTATAATACTTGCCGTACAAGCATGTATGCGTAATTATTAATCAGCATGGACGGGAAATTTGCACATTCCAATTCAAAGTTATATCATGATCACACTTGCGAAAAATGTCTCATATCTGCGTATCCTAGAAATGCCAATATGCCCCGTCTTCCCTGCTGCCTCACTATTGCCAAAAATGCCCCACCCGCCGTGACCCACTGCCTCAGTATAGCCAAAATTCCTTATCTGACCCCTCACTTCCCTAGAAATGCCAACATGCCCCGTCTGCCTTACTATTGCCAATAATCCCACCACCCGCTGCCTCAGTATTGCCAGAGTCCCTTTTGCTGCCTTACTATTATCATGAAATTCCCCTTTTCTTATCTCGCTGTTGCGTGATCATTAATTAATGTTTGCCTCTCTAGGTGGACGTGTGGGGCCTGGGTGTGCTTGTGTATGTCTTGCTTTCTAACGCATTACCCTTCGGGGCCCCTTCGGTCGCTGCTTAGCTGGATAAGGTTAAGAAGGGGGAGTACTCGTTCCCCCCCAGCGTGTGGGCCGGCGTGATCGACCAGTTCGACCCGAGCGAGCCAGGACCTATCGACTTGATCAAGAGGTGTCTAGTGGTCGACCCCTCGCGCCGCCTCAGCGCCATCGACATCTTGCAACACCCGTGGGTGGCCTGCCACGCCAGTCCTTTGCTTCGCCGCCCCAGCCCTCTTCCACCGGCACAAGCCTATGATCCCTCGTGCTTCTGCGCCTCGCCCCCGCGCACGGTCTTGCGATCTCTGTCTGGACAGCTGGCCATGGGAGAGCTGGTCTTCCCCGCGCCGGTCGAGGTCGTGAAGCCGAAGCTTGTAACCTCGCCTGGTAAGTCAATACATGGAATAAAATGAAATGAAATGAAATGAAATAAAATAATACGCTATTGAACAGAAATATATTGAAACAACATGACAATGAAATAAATTGAATGAATAGATATTAAAAAAATAAACGCATACATGCATGTGCATATTTGCTAGATTCCAACGCAAACATGCACAGCCTGAGCTTTGGCTTGCGGATGACGTCTCGTTCGGAGCCTGGCAAGCTCGAGGTAACAAACATCATACACACACACATACATAACTACATACATACATACATACATACATACATACATACAGACATGCATACATACATACATACATACATGCATACTTACATACATACATACATACATGCATACATACATACAAACGATATGTAGATCGGTTGATTGATTGCTTGCTTGCTTGCTTGCTTGATTGATTGATTGGATTGGATTGGATTGGATTGGATTGGATTGGATGGGATGGATGGGATGGGGTGGGGTGGGGTGGGATGGGATGGGATGGAATTGCTTGCTTGCTTGCTTGCTTGCTGGCTTGATTGAACTCATGCTTACCTTCCTCTTCTCTGTTTCCATCCTTTCTAGCTCTCGCGGTCGCTTTCCAACCAGTCCACTCACTCCGACGACAGCGACAGCACGCCGCTCTTATTTCAAGAGAATATAGATGATAATGGCTCTTACTCACGATACTCGCGAGCGCAAAATCTGATCGGCCCGCTCTCGTTGCAAGTGGCTGAGCGAAAGCAAGCCATGAAAATCGACGTAACCATGTCCAGCCTATCTAAAGCCTTGAATGGCTGGGAGTTCAGCCCCGAGCCGAGCCCGAGTCGTCAGGTACTCTCTCTCTCTCTCTCTCTCTCTCTCTCTCTTTCTCTCTCGTGAGAGAGAGCACGTACAACGCAGACAACTTTTTCTATCTTTCCATGCTTATCCACGTGTGCAGATAGTGTGATTTGAATGTATAAAAATATGTATGAATAATATATGTGCTGCTCATTTAGGCCAGCAGCGCTAGCAGCACTCTTAAAGCACAAGCTAGCACGCCTGCCAAGTTCGGCCCGGCCCCGAGGAAAAAAGGTAATGTCTATTGTCAGGCTTGCATGCAATGATATCATGAGAGTAAAACACTTGATGAGAGCAAACTTATACGTGCAAGTGATCATTTTTTTAACTACTAGCTGCGGTTGAATTTTCCATGGTTGTGTTGTGAGTGCTTTAGGGAAAGAGCGCAAGTGTATGTTAGACAAGCGCCCCTCACGTCTGGTGCGCTGGTACCAGGAGGCTGCAGCTAGCTGTTCGCACGGACACGAGCGGTAAGGAGATAGTAGATGGAGAGAGGAATGAATGAAATTACTAATTCATAGCTAGATGGCCATGAATGGACAGATAGATCGATATGATGGACCGAGGGACAGATGAATTGATAAATAGATTAATCAAGATTGGCACGTGGAGAGGCAGACAGATGTAAAGGTAGCCCACAAGTAGACAGGTAGGCAGTGACTAGGTTGCAGCAGACCAAGGGACAACGCACATCACACACACACACACACACACATATTGGCAGCGCTCCCTAAGGCGGACGTGGCCTGACCACCTGTCATTGCCAAATTTTAAAAACAAAGGAATCGGCCAAGGTGGGGGGTCACTTTTTCCTAAATTTGTAATGACAAAAACATATATTTTCACAACATTCAGGAAATCGATAGAAATCATTTACCTAATTGAGCAATGTATTAAAATGATATTGAAACATGTTTTTATTGATCGGAAGTCAGTTGGACTTCACCTCCGGAGGTGTGTCGGAACCGGTCCAAAACCATGTATTTTACATATTTTTCTATCATTTCGTACTGCCGGAACGGATTGCATTGATCTAAATGATTGGTCCTTGCTTTTACAATGCTTACTAATCGTTTTGCGCTTTTTTTCTATTTAATTTATCATTTCCCTTTCAACAGACTTGAGAAAAACTGACTGAAACAGGAGGGAAAGGGGGGGGGGGTGACAGCAAGGACTGACAAAGCTGTCCGATGACGAGCTTCACGGAATCCATGCTCACAAAGAAAGGAGAAGCTGTGCTGATGAATTCTAAGCTATTATTTATTATTATTATTGCTTTGCTTGCCTCCACACTTAGGAAAAACATGTGACATAGCGATGTGTGTGTGTGTGTGTGGGGGGGGGGGGGGGCGGGGGGGAAGGGATGGGGGCATGTCTGCACAAGGTTCCGCTCGATGGCGCCCAGCCTAATTTTGCCTGTTTCTTTTTACTTTCTCCAAATTGTCTAAAACAAAAAATGTTTTGAGATTTGAATTCGATTCGACTTCTAGCCACAGAGCTATCGCCCTGCGCACCACGCAACACACATGTAAAACAGCTCAAGACAACTATGTCAAAGAATACATGCGCAAAACATTCCATACAACAAGCAAACACCTGCAATCAGGGCCAAAGAAGCAAACGGTCAGTGTCGCAGCGCCATCGACGCTAATGCAAACTCAAACCAATTCGATTGCGATGGCGAACTGACCGGCGTGCCGTCCGGGGACGTAAAGACGCGGGCGGGGGTCAAGTGTGCATACTTCGCCTTCACTCCTCTTCTTTCCTTCTTCCTATTGCTCTTCCTGCTTCTCTTCTTCTTTTTATTTTTAGGCTTTCTGCTTTCATAATCGGACTGTGACTCACTGGAGCTGTCACTGTCGCGCTCACTATTGCTGTCAGACCCTGACTCACTGAAACTATCTTCCTCGTCGCTCGTGTCCTTCTTTCTATTTTCCTTCTTTTTCTTCTTCTCCTTTTTCTTCTTTTGCTTCTTTTCCTGCTTTTTCTTCTTTCTTTCAACTACGTCTTCCTTTTCCTTCTCTTTCTTCTCTACGATCATTTCGTTCCAACGCTTCTCTCTCTCGTCCATCATCTTCGTTATTTCTTTCCTGTGGTCTTCCAGGGTCTTGGCGAGTGAATCCTGGTTGGGGACAGCGCCGTTCTGTTTGAAAACAGCAAAAAACTAACAGTCTCTCCTTAAGAAACCTTACTTGAACAATGTGTATATGGGGGGGGGGGGCTCTGAAATTATTGATGCATAATGGATATGATATGAGTGCAAAGAATGGAAGAGGGACTTGGGGTTAGGTTAATGCAAGGAAAGAAAGAGACAACAACAGACAAAGACCGCCGGAGGGGACTGGCAGGGCGTTTGTTTTGCCGGGCCTACAAGAACAGAACAAAATCCATGTCGCCAAAACAGACGACCCATAGTAATACAGGTGGGCTTGGGGCCAGGGGTCTTCTTCTTGGGAGGCTTGGGCTTCGTCGGTTGCTCCTCCTCCTCCTCCTCCTGCTCCTGCTCTGACTCTTCTGTATGCAAACATTCCAAAAGTTTACAGCATGCTAGAGAACTCAAGACAAGGAAGGCAGTGATGAAGCACAAGAGACATGACATATTACCGAGCTTTGTCTTCTTGGAGGGCTTCTCGCCGCCTGGCGTAGGTAGCGGGGTCTTTCTCTTGCCCTTCCCCTGCCTGTCCGCCTGGGCCAGCAGCAGCTGCTTTGACTTCCACTTGCGCAGTATTGGAGGTTCAGTCGGGTTCCCGACGTAAGGGAGAAAAAGCTGCTTCGTAGCCGTATCAAAATCCAGGGTCGACTTCGGTAGACGGCGGGAGTTCTTAAGATTGAAGTAATAAAAATTAAGAAACTGAAGCTCCAGCGCATTAGCCTTACCGTCTCCGGTGGTATCCACCTCTCTCACAGCCAAGATGTGGCGTTGGGAACCTCATACACATACACACAATTGCATCGTCAGACGAAGATAGAATCACCAAAGGACCAAGCAAACGAATGATAGTTCAAGATACCTCGCTTTACTAACGAGGGGGGCTTCTTGCGCCAGTCGGGTGGGAAGGTGATGGCAATCCTGCACAAAAACCTCATTGAAAAACGCAACAAGCAACTGAAGTTCTACCCAGGAGCGGAGCGCGAAATCTCTCCCTCCGAAGTCTCGATTTGGGTGGAAGCCTTGAGATGGAAGTTGGAATACTTCGTCAACTCCACGTTCAGCAGCACTGCGCTCTCCCGCACCTTCCCGTCATCCGTAAAGTGCCGGAATAACAAGCTGTTATAGATATGTATATGTATATGTAATATAATATAATATAATATAATATAAAGAGAAAGAGAGAGAGAAAGAGAAAGAGAAAGAGAAAGAGAGAGAGAGAGAGAGAGAGAGAGAGTCTCAGAGAGAGAGAGAGACAGAGAGAAGGAAAGAGATGTCATTGTATATGTATACATCTGTATGTCTATGTATGTATGAGAGATGACCAGTCCTCCCATGGTTTTCCAGACAAGAACTGGAAGGTGTTTTTCGTCGCCCAAATCCGAACCTTCCCAGCCGGCACTGGGGGCAAGTTGTCTGTCTCTGCCTTCGTTGCCGTCGTGGTGGTTGTAGTCGTTGTTGTTGTTGCTGTTGCCGTGGTCGTTGTTGTTGTCGTCGTGGTCGTGGTTGTGGTCGTTGTTGTTGCTGTCGTCGTGGTCGTTGTTGTTGTTGTCGCTGTTGTCGTCGTCGTCGTGGTCGTTGCTGTTGTTGTTGTCGTCGTCGTGGTCGTGGTCGTTGTTGTCGTTGTCGTTGTCGTCGTCGTGGTCGTTGTTGTTGTTGTTGTCGTTGCTGTTGTTGCTGTCGTTGTTGTTGTTGCTGTCGTTGTTGTTGTTGTTGCTGTCGTTGTTGTTGTCGTCGTCGTTGCTGTCGTTGTTGTTGTTGCTGCTGCCTTCTTTTTGACTTCACCTTTCTTCTTCCCTTCTTTCTTCTTGTCCTTCTTCTTGTCTGCCTTCTTTTTCTTTGTGGGGGTTGGGGGGTTTTGATTTGCGGGGTCCTGTGGTTTCAAGAAGGAGGTCGGCCGTCTGTCTCGCTTGGGAGCAGTGGCCCCCGTGAGACCGTCCTTCCAGGGCGTGGGGGAAGTCTTGTTGAGTAGCCCTTTGGGATTCCAGGTGTAGACATGCCCTGGCGCTAATTCGTCCAAGTCCTGCTTACCCAGCTCGTACTTTTTGCGCACTTCGTCTGAAATGACGACAGTTGCAAAGGGTTTGATGGACGCATCGTCGGTAGCACCGTTGATGGTGAGAAACAGCTCCCCACGACGGTTCTTGCGAATCGTCTGCAGCGTTACAGCAACGTTGCTAGTTGCTGCTTGCTTACTTTTTTGGGGCATCAGAACGCTCGGGGGCTCGAACACACGAGGTTGCAACCGCTAGGATGCACCTGTTCAAGTGCAAGACAGTTCAAAAGTGAACAGAGCTGGGGTTGTTTGAAAGTGCAAGGGAGGGAACCGTTGAAGTGGCATGTTTCCCGCGCCGCCAGCCTGGCCAGTGCAGTTTTCTGGGTCGGCCGATACAAAAACGCAAGCAACACCCATACTTTCTGCAGGTATCCCAGCCAAGCGAAAGCGAGATATGAGCTGCAAATATATATCCGTGTCTTTCCACATCGTGACTAGAGCCGGAATGCAAATGGAAGCTTTTTTGCCCGATGTTTTGTGACGAAAATAATGCAGAAAATTTTCCCATTAACGACCTCATACGTACTGCAAAATGATTAGAACATGGGTCCTGGATAAGCACTTCATGTTTGCAGTGAGTTAGTTCATGCATCCGACTTATAATCTTCAAATTTTTTGGAAATTCCTGCCGAGGCACTCGGTTTCTGTGACGTTCTCCCTCCTGGGCTTATAGCAGTTGGTCGGACATGATTTTCAAATTTTTTGGCAGAGGTTTCTTTGCGTGCAGTCTAATATAGACTGTGGAAATGTGATTCCGGCTCAAGTTGCGTGTGGGAAAGAGCCGGAAAGCTATTCTTAGCTCCGTGGATAGCTTTCTTCTTGTGAACAACATGCATGAATTTTTCGTGTATGGTTTCTGCACTCAAAATTTTCCGCAGTAATTTCAACAAAGCAAGCTATCTCTAGAGCGCGCAGTATGTTTCCGGGTCTTTCCATTGCCTGACTTGAGTCGGAAACATATTTCCTCGCTCTATCTTTTGCTTCTTGTCAAGCAGTGGATGCATGAATTTTTCAAACATTTCCACCATTTTTTTTCAAAACTTTCCGCAATCATTTCACCAAAGCAAAGCTATCTCTAGAGCGCGCAGTATGTTTCCGGGTCTTTCCATCCCCTGACTTGAGCCGGAAACATATTTCCACGCTCTATCTTTTGCTTCTTGTCAAGCAGTGGATGCATGAATTTCTCGCCTCTCTCGCTCTCTCCCCCCCACCCCCCCCCCCTTTCTCTCTCTCTCTCTCATTCCTCTCTCTCTCTCTCTCTGAGACTCTCTCTCTCTCTCTCTCTCTCTCTCCTCCCTCTCCCTCTCTCTCTCTCTCTCTCCTCTCTCTCTCTCTCTCTCTTTTTCTCGCCTCTCTCTCTCTCATTCCAAAGTGTTATATTTATGTGTACGTACCATATTCATATTGCGCTTATGCCATCATACCCAAACGCCGTCATTTTTTTTTAAGCACGCGCGAAACATCAGAAAATGCTGTTTTTTTTCTAATGCATATTTTCCTATGCAACAGCACTTAGAAAAATTCGTAATATGTACATGTACATGATTACTTATTCATATTGCGCTTATGCCATCATACCCAAACGCCGTCATTTTTTTTTTAAGCACGCGCGAAACATCAGAAAATGCTGTTTTTTTTCTAATGCATATTTTCCTATGCAACAGCACTTAGAAAAATTCGTAATGTGTACATGTACATGATTACTTATTCATATTGCGCTTATGCCATCATACCCAAACGCCGTCATTTTTTTTTTTAAGCACGCGCGAAACATCAGAAAATGCTGTTTTTTTTCTAATGCATATTTTCCTATGCAACAGCACTTAGAAAAATTCGTAATATGTATATGTACATGATTACTTATTCATATTGCGCTTATGCCATCATACCCAAACGCCGTCATTTTTTTTTTAAGCACGCGCGAAACATCAGAAAATGCTGTTTTTTTTCTAATGCATATTTTCCTATGCAGCAGCACTTAGAAGAATTCGTAATCTGTACATGTACATGATGTACTACTAGGGTAGCTACAGCATCAACCCGCCGCGAGATGTTGCGCGCAGGCAAGGCTCCCGTCTACGTGGGGCCTACGGAGGATGGATATGGACTGTTCTGTGATGTTCACGAGCTACCTGCCACTTATTCGTTGGGACTGTTACATCCAGGTGGAAGGCTAGTGGGAACTGCCAACAATGCGCATACGCAGCATTTCACTATGCGGACGAGCCGTGGGCTGCAGGCAGGCATGCACCCGATTGACAACATCAGCACATCGGCTAGAAACGCAATGCACCTTATCAATAGCGCAGCGCGTGGCTTTCAAAGCCAACCGGCCGCGGCCGAGGACGTTCGATTCAACGCTAGGGTGAGCAAGGGTAATGCGTTTGTGACGCTCTCACGTGCGGTGGGCAGAGACGCAGAGATTTTGTTGAACTACACCCCCAATCCTCATTTGACATTCACGACCAGCCCCAAAATGGCGTATCCTGAATGGATGCAAAAGGTAGCCTCCAGAAGGGAAAGAATACCTGTATGGTCACTAGAAACTGAGGAAGGTTGCATTTATTTTATTGTGCCTGAGGAGGAGCATCCTATACCTCTGAGATCTGTATCCTTGGCACAGAATGAGAAGCAGGCTCTACTGGCTTCGGTAGCTGACGGGTTGGACTTACCATCGCTGTCCCGATCGTTGTCATTGCGTCTCGATCAGAAGGAGAAGCTCTTGGACTCTGTCTTGGCGCCTTCGGACATACCATCGCTGTCCCGATCGTTGTCATTGCGTCTCGATCAGAAGGAGAAGCTCTTGGACTCTGTCTTGGCGCCTTCGAAGACACTGAAGAGGGAAGATTCTGACATTACAGTTATTGCTCGAACATCATCCGTGCAGTTAAAGACGGAGGATTCTGACTTTACCTACATGGCGCGACAATCGAGCTCAACGGACACTGTCGATCCTGCATACCTTCTCAGAGACGTAGGGCTGCCTCCACCTCTAGAGGACGCGGTTGTTCCTTCTCCCCTTTTACCACAAGAAAACGAATCCGATTCGACTGTGTTTCCTCCTGAGGAGGACGCAACTGAGACTGCCGTGCCTGCCCCGGAAGATGAGTCGACTGAGGTTGTGTCTGAACAATCTGATCGGTTCGCATTCTTGTCGCACACAGGACGATGAGCCTCCTGCATTAATCGATGAAGAGTTCACACCCACAGGAATCCCGGTATGATTGTATCTTTGTATCCACTGATTGCAGCTTATCCATGGTGTGTCTTTCCCAGGAGTGGATGACTGAGGAGCAAGCGGCCGATATGGAGGCAGAGGCGCGGGTCCTGGGTACCGGGGAGGAATACGAAACACCTGACGGAGAGACTGCGCGCGATTGGAACATGGAGGATCTGCACTCTTCAAACGAACCGCTGTTTCAGCTTATGGTGCTGAATATACCGAGGATGAAGCGGAAACGCCGACAGCCAACACGTCCTTATAATAGGATAACGCGACCGGTTGGCGCCATCAGGCAGCAGCGACCCAAAGCGTTCGGCAAGCAGCTTGGCATGACGTATGCGGAGCTGGACCATCATGTCAAGTCATTCTGCTGCGCAAAGTGGAAGTGTTACTCCTTTTTGAACACGCTCGACGTAATGGATGCTCGTGCTAAGATTTGTTGTATTTCATTGAGCGAGCTTTACACATGGGTTGTTGGTCAGCTTGAGGCATTCCAGACCAACAAGGGAACCTTTCAATACTTGTATCAAACTGAGGAGGTATGCAGAACCGCGTGGCAGCGGATCCATGGGGTCGGGGATGCGATTGTTAAGAGGGCCCACAGAATGCTCGCTTCTGGTACGAAGGTGTTTGCGAAGTCGTCCACGCCCTATCCTGAGGTCTCGGACATTATCTGCGTGTTACTCTGCGAGAAGTTTGGAGAATCGCCAGAGATCTGTAGCGACGGGCTCTGGAAATTGCAGACCATGGCAGCGGACGCTGGAGTGCAAGAATACGTCATTGGGCACTGGAAAGAAGCTTGCGAGAGGCTTGGTGCATCCCCCGAGTGGACAGGAATCGGCCTCCTGATCGGAAGACCATCGACATATGTTGGCGACAGGATTACAAGCACGTCAAATTCATCCGAGGTACCATCGCGTTTCAATTTGCTAACGAGCGAGAAAAGACAGTCGGCTTCTTGACAATGTTGGTCTAGATGGGGACTTTGCTAAAGACGAGATCTGCACAGAACTAGCTGCGGAACATGCAAGGGGCTTCAAGTCCGAGGCGGAGGCCCAGGACTGGCGTCGCCGTAGTCGGCTGCATCATAAACTGCAACGATCCAACAGGATCTCGATCATGGGAAGAAAGAAAAGTGCACCCAATGATCCTCATTCATTGATCCTATCAGCAGACATGAAGCCACCGGTCAAGGTCCCGTCCTGCCGCCGTCTTTCCAAGGACTTCAAGAAGAAGTTTGTTCTGCGCCTCTGTGTGGGTATGGCGACTTGTTACACCACAGACACTCATTTCATTGTTTCGTATCTGGAGGGAGCCATTGCCAAAGGGGTCAACGCTAACATTACGATGCTGGCAGCCCTTGTTCACTGGGCTACATGGAATCCCGCAACCATGGCTTCGTGGAAGCTGTTTTTCGAATGGGACGGTGGCAGTGAGAACACAGCCTGGCCGTTGCTTGGGTACTGCTGCAAGATAGTGGACGAAGGCGTCAAAGGTTGGATCGAAACCCACCGCAATCTCAAAGGGCATGGACACGACGGCGACGATCAAGACTTTCGTGTCATGGATATGGGATGGAAAAGTAGCTTTTTCACCACCAACCTAGCCCAGGCACTCCTGAAGCTTCTGTTGGCGTTCAAGAGCAAGAGGGAACGCTACGTGCTGCTGGTTCTGACCTGCTGCTATGACTGGCAAAAGTATTTCGCCCCTTGTATGAACAAGTTCTTCAAGCAGTACTCGAAGCCGTTGGCCTGGCGTATTCGCAAGAGGGGCCCGAACGAGCTGCCTACGGCGGAAGTCAAGACGTGGGTAATACTATCCATCAACCTGCTTACCTACCTACCTATCGATCAATGTATTTACCTATTTGCCCGGCTAAAAATATATTGCTTATTTACATGCAGGGCGATGTCCAGCCGGAGTGGCATGGCGAGGGCGACGACGTCCAGGGCGCTCCGCTCAGCATCTACGTGAGGCGTCCCGGTATGAAATCATTGCTTCACTGTTATGTGTTGCCTGGATTTTCCATGATGTGCTATACGTTTCTGTGGTATATTGCTTGCAGAGCAAGCTATGCCCCCGAAGCTTCCTAACGGGATGTTTGCAACACCCCGCCTCAAGAAGGACATCCGAGCTTTGGCGAAGAAGTACTTGAGCCGGGAGGAGATTGACTGGATCGAGGAAATGCTCGCGAAGAACAATTTGACTCGCCTGCACATCGACGGTGACTATCTGCAAGGCAATCTCCCGGGCAAGCCTGCCCACATGTCGTGCGTTGACGCGAAGGGCAAAGAGTGGCGTGTCGAATTTCGTGTCTTGGATGAGCTGCCTCAGAATTTGTGGGAGCTACCACCGGATCGCAAGGCGAAGGTCGATGCCCTCACTCTTCTCACCGAGGAAGAGCGACTGAACCTTCCCAGAACTTACTTCTGTAATAATCAAGCCCCACCAGCGCACCCACGGTGGGTTGGTGGGAGAGAACTTACTCCGGAAGAGCGGCGGGCTCAGGATCTGATGATTGCAGCTGCTCAAGCTCCGTGGAAGAAGATCGACGCCCTTCTGAAAGGGGCTGAGAACAAGGAGTCGTTTGCAGCCAGCCAAATGGTTGTAAAGGAGTTGAAGAGTTGGCTGATGCAGCACGGCGTGGCCACGCAAGACAGAGACAGGAAGGCTTTCAAGAAGGCCGATCTTGTGGAACGCGCCTGGTCGCACTTTCAAGACTGTGATTGCGGCCTCGAACAAGATGACGATCCTCCTCCACCTGTTCCTCGTCCTCTTCCTCGTCCTCCCTCTTTCTTCTTCTGCCTCTTTTTCTTCTTCTTCTTCTTCTTCTTCTTCTTCTTCTTCTTCTTCTTCTTCTTCTTCTTCTTTCTTTCTTTCTTCTTTCTTTTTCTTCTTCATCATCATCATATTTTTGATATTGTAATTCATGCTCGTACCATGTACGTAGGCGGTTCAGAAGCAGATGTAGTTGAAGGTGCTGGTCGCGGTCGTGGCCGTGGCTGTCGTCGTGGGCGCGGGCGCGGACGTCGGGCTGCGGGTGCCCAGAGAGGCCGCGGAGGACAGAAGCGAGCACGCAGCGGGGCAGTATCAGGGGAAGCTAAAAGTGAACCACCGCGTCGTCGTCAGCGACAAGAGGAGGCCGTTAACGAAGAACCAGGCCCTGATCCTTGGGTCTGTAAGTCGTGTCGTTTTTTCAACGAGGAAGGGGGCCCCGAGTGTATTTTATGCAGATGGCCTACCGACCTAGATTCGGATGTCTCCAACACATCTTCGTTGTCTTCTGAAGACAGTCCCATCCTCAGGGAGTAGCCGCCTTCAGTGAATGAAGGTTTGTTTCAACCTTGCACATGTATGATCAGTTTGCAATCATTTGTATCATAACATGTACGTAGCTCATCTTGTTTCTAGCTTGCAGGAGCGCTTTGTTTTCTCAGGGAACACCACGTGTTTGTAGATTTGAATTCAATTCGACTTAATTTGATTCCCCCCCCCCCCCACCCGTTTTTTCTCAAGTCTTTTGAAAGGTCGTTTTTCTCAAGTTTATTGAAAGGGAAAGACTCAAGTAAAGAGAAAAAAGCGCAACACGATTAGTAAGCATTATTAAAGCAAGGATCACTCATTTCATTCAATCCACTTAACTTGATTGTCGTTTGATCTTCTGCTGACATGCCCCCCCCCCCCACACACACACACACATCGCTATGTCACATGTTTTTCCTAAGTGTGGAGGCAAGCAAAGCAATAATAATAATAAATAATAGCTTAGAATTCATCAGCACAGCTTCTCCTTTCTTTGTGAGCATGGATTCCGTGAAGCTCGTCATCGGACAGCTTTGTCAGTCCTTGCTGTCACCCCCCCCCCCTTTCCCTCCTGTTTCAGTCAGTTTTTCTCAAGTCTGTTGAAAGGGAAATGATAAATTAAATAGAAAACAAGCGCAAAACGATTAGTAAGCATTGTAAAAGCAAGGACCAATCATTTAGATCAATGCAATCCGTTCCGGCAGTACGAAATGATAGAAAAATATGTAAAATACATGGTTTTGGACCGGTTCCGACACACCTCCGGAGGTGAAGTCCAACTGACTTCCGATCAATAAAAACATGTTTCAATATCATTTTAATACATTGCTCAATTAGGTAAATGATTTCTATCGATTTCCTGAATGTTGTGAAAATATATGTTTTTGTCATTACAAATTTAGGAAAAAGTGACCCCCCCACCTTGGCCGATTCCTTTGTTTAAAATATCCTCTTCGCCCTGTCCGGCCCGATCATTCATAGCAATATCATCGCCAAAACTTTCCTCTCCATGGCGAATGACGAATGCAAGCATAAATTGCCCGCAAGCTCGCTATATATATAAGAGGATTTTTTTTGTTTGCGCTTGTCTTTTTAATCATTTTACATTCAAATTAAGATTAAGACATAATTGTAATTTTTATAACTTATTTTCTTGTTATTATTGCTTGTAATTTTTTAAAATTTATTTTCTGTTATTATTACTGATACGACCCAGATGTAGCTTGGATTCGAAATCGTAATTAACTACTATTTAGTCATAGTTTTAATAGTAATAGCGAATCCGTTAGTTTCAGTCTAATAGAGTAGCAACATATCGTTTGCCCATGCTAAAGCATGCGTTATGTCGCGTGTACATATCTATGCTAAAAATGAACGCAGACACTAGCGCCGTTATCAAAGCAATCATACATACATCACCAAATGAATGATAAAATATTCATCTGTGTAATATTTTGTTTACAAGGCACGTATTATAATAGATGTTTGATTTTTACATTGAACGGGAGATATCAAATATTGTCACATTCTGTTAGTAATTATTAACCTAGTGCAATTGTCCAACTCAACCATATCCCACGATAAGATCCCGGAAATTTGGCGATGGCATGTGGAGAAATTCCCGGGATCTATCTGCCTACCTATCCATCTACCTACCTACCTACCTATCTATCTATCTATCTATCTATCTATCTATCTATCTATCTATCTATCTATCTATCTATCTATCTATCTATCTATCATCTATCTATCTATCTATCTATCTATCTATCTATCTATCTATCTATCTGTATGTATGTCTATCTATCTATCTATCTATCTATCTATCTATCTATCTATCTATCTATCTACCTACCTATCTATCTACCTACCTACCTATTGGACAGATGGGATACGGTTCAAATGTCAACTTTATATTGCTTGCGACATTCAAGTGACAAGAAAAATGGATTTCTTAGACTTTGTGTCATTTTTTCGACTTTGGATCACTTTTTCGTTTTTGTGGCAAAAACCAACATGTTAGACTTAACGGTAATGTTTCGCTCAAATTTACGTCATTTTTGCGGACGCATAAAGCCGTTAAGTTCAAAAATTCACATTTTCAACCAAAACTGAATTTTCAACCAAAAACTAAAATTCCAACCCAAGCCGAAAAATCGTTTTTTTTCCCCTTGTCAATGTCGCGAGCAGTATGTTTCAAACTACTACACTGCTACACCAACTTGCACTCAGCATGTGCATGTCTGTAGTGGGACTGGATAATCTCTCCTGTACTATCTATTTATCTTAGTCAATAGCTTATCTATTCTATGAAGTCTAGTTGGTAGCTGCTCAGAATTATCATTTTTGTTTTGATGACAGCGCACAATCTCCTCTTCAGTACTATCCATATATCTTAGTCAATAGCTTATCTATTCTATCTAGTTGACAGTGGTAGCTGCTCAGAATTATCATTTTTGTTTTTATGACAGCGCACAATCTCCTCTCCAGTACTATCTACATATGTAATTTCAACATGAGGAAAAAATCCTTAGTCAGGGGTTTGATTTTTTGAATTTATTATTTACGCATAGGATTCCTCATATATTTCTTGAAATATTTCACTAAGGTGAGCACATGCTTATCTTTAGTAGTTTTTGAGAAATCTGTAATTGAAGTTGTGAAAAAAAGCACCATTACGTGTGGAAAAAATTCGGAAAATGTCAGGTCGGGCCGTAATTTTTTTTGCTGATTCAATGTGGTAAAAAAATGGTTTGCAACCACGATTATGATTAAAGAATCTGTCTTTGTTTGTTATTTTATTAGCTTTTGAACTATGAAACGTTGTACAATACGTCTTAATAAAATTATTAATTTTATCGAATTTCGGAAAATTTTCAACATCTCTGAGAAACACAGTGTCGGCTGGAAAACAGTCCCTCAAGGGCAAAATGAAAAAGCAAACAAAAATTTATTATGAAAAGAATTACTGCTCCTAAAGCTCATAAACGAGTTTGGGGGGTTCAACTACACTATAGCTTGAATTCTGGGGAAAGGGGAGCTAAAAAACACATGAAACCTAGAAGAAAACTAGTCAAAACTTTTTTGACAGATGATCATCTTCCGACATCTTGGACTTAACTGACTCCAGGAACTTGTGAAGCAGGCACATCCCTATTTCAGTATTTTTGTATCTATCGTAAGTGTATGTCAGGGAGACATGACTCATGGCGAATTAATAAAAAACTCGAGGAGCAAGGTCCAGGAAAAAATGTACAGGCATTCAAGTTTGTAGGTCAGACAGGTGAAGCTGTGAAAACCCACTTTTTGGTTTGTAGCTTCTAGGCAAAATCCGATTGAAACAAAAATCCTTTGGTGGAGCTAAGTCACGTAATTCATGATAATCATACTAAAAGATGATCATGAGTCCAATACTTGAGGCTTACTACTACTAACTTGAAACCGTGACCGCCGTGACGCCGGTGACTGATGAATACTATTATTAATCATAGTATAAGATCATGGTATATGTCCCCCGGCGCAAAACTAAAAAAATACAGGCCGTTTTGTGATTTCGAGTTTCAAGTTGTCTTCTACAGACCCGGCGTGGCATTGACAGATTACAGTGTGACAGAGCTGGAGAAATATTAATACGTTTAATGATCATACAAAACGGTTTATCTAGTCCGATGATCTCGGTGTAAGAAATAATTCTCAAGCCGCCGCTACAAAATATTAGATTTTCATGTTAGGAAAAATATTTGATTTTCTACCGTAGTAGCTAGTTTGTAGCCTACAAGTAAAAGTATCAAAACTTCAACTGACTCATGATATTTTGCCACGGTATATACAAGTGATGAAAAACACTGTGACACTCAAAGTTACTATGTATATACTTAGATAGCTATGATATGCTTTGTGCTAAGAGATATCTGATGCACTCAGGAACCCTCCCCTCTGAGCCTGCGGCTTTTTTCCTAGGTTGACCGGGCCAGGACACATGCTGGAAGCAGGGGAATTTTATTGCATTTTAAACTGAAAAACACTGTCAGAACGTCTTGCCTGATGACCCTAGTACGCAGAACTGAGTAACTAAAACAGATAAAATAATGCGGTTTTCACTAAATCAGACGGTTGAAAAGCTCAACACGTGTAGATTTGCGCACCATACTATAATAGGCTTTCCTGATCATGGCAAAAAAATAAAAAAATCATATTTTATTATTTCATTGTAAAATAGTGGGGGCAAAAATATTACCGTTACGTATACTAAGTTTCAAATTCAAATTTAATTTTCGAGTTGAATATGGCAAGCACTGCATCTGATTTAGATCTGTATTAATACAACAAAAAAATAAGTGATAGTATAAATACTAAAAAATGATCAGAACTAGTTGTCGGAGTTCCGTGTGCCCGGGCCATCGCACTAAATACATCCGATGATCCAAATGAGGCGACTCATTACATATGATTTATCTTAGTCAACTTGAACAGTTTATCTATCAAGTTCTATCTAGTGACCGTGTGCGGGTAGCTGCTCAGAATTATCATTTTTGTTTTGATGACAGCGCACGTATTTTTGATGCACTGTGCTGACTCGTGACCTCACAAGTTTCAAGTTAAGTGCACACGTATTTTTGACAGAGTCACATGACTCAGTGCACTATCATCAGTGCTGACCTCACAAGTTGTGTAAGTGCAACCCTTGAGACATATAACAGTTCAACTTTTTTAAAACCGTGATGATTCAAGTACATAAGTAGTATCATATCACTGCATATGTGCAATGATCCATGTGTCATTTCCCCACTGCCGAGTCACCTGCTTTTTTACTTCTCATACTTCGTCTCCCACTCACCCCTCAGTACCAGTGGCAGGTTTCTATTAAATTTAGTGGTAGTTATATACTAAGTACGGCAAGTTTCTATCAAGTTTAGTGATATTACTGTGGACATTCAAGTGGCAAACTTCCAATCAAATTTGAATTAGTGTTCAGATTTTGAATTAGTGGTCAGAAATCTAATTAATTGTCAGATATTTGATTAATGGTCGGAAATCAAATTAGTGGTCGGATTATGGCGACTCTGACTTGAATTACATTAATAATATTAATAAGTGAAAGTTGAACGGTAATATTAATAATAATACTAAATTTTACTAATAATATTAATAGTATAATAATACTGATACTAGTATTTAATATATATAATAATACTACAGTGAATAGTGCTTCTCTGTCAATGGCTGATGCATTTCTGCACATGCGCCTCCATCGTCTCACCCGTGAGGGGAGTACGAAGAATTGACGATAGGCTCTAATGACACCCCCGCAAAGGCAGTTCCAACACTTCCAGACGGACCGGTATGTTCAATGAAAATACTAGTTCAGACGGACCGGTATGTTCAATGAAAATACTGGTGGCACCGACGGGAATCGAACTGGCGACAGGGCCCAGATGGTAGAACTTGACCACTGGGCTATCACGGTGTCCACTACAGTGAATAATAATAATAATAATAATAATAATAATAATAATAATAATAATAATAATAATAATAATAATAATAACAATAATAATAATAATAATAATAATAATAATAATAATCATAGTTGAATAATAGTGCTTCTCTGTCAATGGCTGATGCATTTCTGCACATGCGCCTCCATCGTCTCACCCGTGAGGGGAGTACGAAGAATTGACGATAAGCTCTAATGACACCCCCGCAAGGGCAGTTCCAACACTTCCAGACGGGCCGGTATGTTCAATGAAAATACTGGTCCAGAAATAGACCGGTATGTTCAATGAAAATACTGGTGGCACCGACGGGAATCGAACTGGCGACAGGGCCCAGATGGTAAAACTTGGCCACTGGGCTATCACGGTGTCCAATAGTTGAATAATAATAATAATAATAATAATAATAATAATAATAATAATAATAATAATAATAATAATAATAATAATAATAATAATAATAATAATAATAATAATAATAATAATAATATTGTAATAATAATAATAATAATAATAATAATATATAATTATAATGTATAATAATAATATAATAATAATAATAATAATAATAATAATAATAATAATAATAATAATAATAATAATAATAATAATAATAATAATAATAATAATAATAATAATAATAATAATAATAATAATAATAATAGGCTTCCTCAGACTATAGCATCAGATCCAGATCCTGGACATGTGCCTCCATTAATAATAATAATAATAATAATAATAATAATAATAATAATAATAATAATAATAATAGTAATAATAATAATAATAATAATAATAATAATAATAATAATAATAACAGTAATAATAATAATAATAATATACTATAATAATAATAATAAATTAATGATAATAATAACAATAATAATAGTGCTTCTCTGTCAATGGCTGATGCATTTCTGCACATGCGCCTCCATCGTCTCACCCGTGAGGGGAGTACGAAGAATTGACGATAAGCTCTAATGACACCCCCGCAAGGGCAGTTCCAACACTTCCAGACGGGCCGGTATGTTCAATGAAAATACTAGTCCAGAAATAGACCGGTATGTTCAATGAAAATACTGGTGGCACCGACGGGAATCGAACTGGCGACAGGGCCCAGATGGTAGAACTTGACCACTGGGCTATCACGGTGTCCAACAATAATAATAATAATAATAATAATAATATTAATAATGAAGATAATAATAATAATAATAATAATAATAACAATAATAATAATAACTTATGATAATAATAATAATAATAATAATAATAATAATAGTAATAATAGTAATAATAATATACGTGCCTTGACAGTGACACGAACTGAATACAACTGAAATGAAAATAAAAATCATATTTACTTATTATATCAATGCTAACTAAGCTATTGATACTTTGGCAAACACTGCAACTTAATAAAACAATGCTTGCCGCTCGTAGGGATGAGTCACTGGGAAGCTAGTATTACTATGATAATACTACACGATTGTTTGAATAACGAACAGTGCCTCAGGCACAAAAAATCAAGGAATGCAATGATCATATGCGGCGATCATTTTTTCCCGAGTGCAAGTAGCAGCAAATGCAGCAAGAATTCTTGTCACAAAAGGGCCCGCCGCTCCATCGTTTCTGATATGTTGCTTAGCCCATTGAAAGGCTAATTCCACCGGATTCAGTTCAGGTGAATATTTGGGTAAGTATACCATCTCGATCCCGATTCCAGCTAAGAGCACTCTCAACGCGGGGATCACTTGTCGGGCGTGGTGAATGGCTGCATTATCCATAACGATGCGGTCCCCTGCCACGATGACACCCGCCTCCACTGCATCAGCGCGTCGGCGAAGTCCACCGCACTGTTGGTTCCATTCTTGAGAGACAAGATTGTTCCTCCTCTGTGATGGCGCAGCGAGGATAGAAACGTCACCACGTAACGTCCGTCTTGAGCCAGCTGGTCATCCTCCCTGGCAAGAAAGCAAATGTAGCATACACGCTGTGTATAGATTCACTCATTCTTATCAATTCGCACATAAAGCATATGTGCTGCACATGTGCCGCACATGTGCTGCACATGTGTTTTGCATGAATGAATGAATGAGTGAATGACATTGAGTGAATGAATAAATGAGTGAATGAGTGAATGAGTGAATGAGTGAATGAGTGAATGAGTGAATGAGTGAATGAGTGAATGAATGAGTGAGTGCACGAATGAGTGCATGAATGAGTGCATGAAGAGTGAATGAGTGAGTGAATGAATGAATAAATGAGTGAGTGAGTGAAAAAATGAATGAGTTAATGAGTGAATGAATGAATGAATGGGTGAGTGAATGAGTGAATGAATTAGTACATGAATGAATGAATGAATGAATGAATGAATGAGTCAATGAATGAATGAGTGAATGAATGAGTGAATGAATGAGTGAATGAATGAGTGAATAATGAGTAGAAGAAGTAGAAGTAATAGTACAAGAAGTAGTAGAAGTAGTAGGTAGTAGTAGGTAGTAGTAGCAGTAGTAGTAGTAGTAGTAGAAGTAGTAGTAGTAGTAGAAGTAGTAGTAGTATTAGAAGTAGTAGTAGTAGTGGTAGCAGTAGAAGTAGAAGTAGAAGAAAAAGTAGTTGTAGTAGTAGTAGTAGTAGGAGAAGGAGTAGTAGTAGTAGTAGTAGTAGTAGTAGTAGTAGTAGTAGTAGTAGTAGTGATATTAGTAGAAGTAGTAGAAGTAGAAGTAGTAGTAGTAGTAGTAGTAGTAGTAGTAGTAGTAGATATATGATATATGATATATGATATATGATATATGATATACGATATAAAATATAAGATAAAGTATAAAAGATATATGATATATGATAAATGATATATGATAAATGATATATGATATATGATATAAGATATATGATATAAGATATGTGATATATGATATAAGATATATGATATGTGATATATGGTAAATGATATATGATATATGATATATGATATAAGATATATGATATATGATATATGATATATGATATATGATATATGATATATGATATATGATATATGATATATGATATGATATATGATATATGATATAAGATATATGATATATGATATATGATATATGATATATGATATATGATATATGATATATGATATATGTATGATATATGATATATGATATATGATATATGATATATGATATAGGATATATGATGTATGATATATGATATATGATATATGATATATGATATATGATATATGATATATGATATATGATATATGATATATGATATATGATGTATAATATATGATATATGATATATGATATATGATAAATGATATATGATATATGATATATGATATATGATCTATGATATATGAAATAAGAAATAAGAAATATGAAATATGAAATATGATATATGATATATGACATATGATATATGCTATATGATATATGATATATGATATAAGGTATATGATACATGATATATGATATATGAAATATGAAGTATGATATAAGATATATGATATATGATATATGATATGTGATATATGATATATCATATATGATGTATGATATATGATATGATATATGATATATGATATATGATATATGATATATGATACATGATATATGATATATGATAAATGATATATGATAAATAATATATGATATATGATATATGATATATGATATGTGATAAATGATATATGATATATGATATAAGATATATGATATATGATATACGATATATGATATATGATATATGATATATGATACATGATATAAGATATGATATATGATGATATATGATATATGATATATGATATATGATATATGATATATGATATATGATATATGATATATGATATATGATATATGATTTATGATTTATGATATAAAATTTTTGATATATGATATATGATATATGATATATGATAAATGATATATGATATATATGATATATGATATATGATATATGATATATGATATATGATATATGATATATGATATATGATATATGATATATGATATATGATAAAAGATAAAAGATATATGATACATGATACATGATATATGGTATGAGATATATGATAAAAGATATATGATGTAAAATAAATGATATATGATATATGACATATGATATAAGATATATGATATAAAAATATGATATAAGATAAAAGAAATATGATATAAGATATATGAAATAAGAGATATGTAATATGAGATAAGAGATATGAGAGTAGTGGTAGTAGTAGTAGAAGTAGTAGTAGTAGTAGTAGTAGTAGTAGTAGTGGGAAGTAGTGGGAAGTAGTAGTAGTAGTAGTAGTAGTAGTAGTAGTAGTAGTAAAAGTAGTAGTAAAAGTAGTAATGAGCGAATGAGTGAAGTATTGAGTGAATGAGTGAATGAGTGAATGAGTGAATGAATGAATGAATGAGAGAGAGAGAGAGAGAGAGACCTGATGCCGCGGTGCAAAATAACTCGTTCTCCAGGCATGGCTCGGCAACCACGCGTAGGGTACAGTTCTGCTTAGCATACACAAACATGCACCTTTCAATTACCATGCAGCACATAATATGCTTTACCTCGCTCGACAAAAGCGCATTCATCAACAAAGAGAGCTTGCTGTCTGGGAACTGTGGGGATGTACGAAAGGTATGCAAACATGATCATGGCATTCGCGCCTGTATATTTGTTGATGCCGACAGCTCAAAAATCTTCACCATCCTGGCGCAATCAAGGTGCTCATGCCGGTGGCGGCCGCAGCTTTGGCTGTAAAGAAGCAAGAAAAAAAGGAATACGTCATAGTTTCGGACAGTGATGATGATGATGAAGGCAGTCGCAACATGCCCAAACTACTTGCGCCCCAGGCCCGGGCAGCCGCCGCACGACAAGCCTGGTTGTCTGAAGTTGATAATATCGAGCATGAATTGGATCGCATCAACGAACAGTTCGAATCCTACAAAAAGCAAAAGCATATTGGCAATACTACTGTTGGCACTGCTACTGCTACTACTACTACTGCGGTGGCCCAGCCATCCGTACCTGTCAAGGTGCAAAAGCCTGTTGCAGCTACTGCTACTGTGGCCCGATCCGTACCAAGTGTCAAGGTGGAACGGCCTATTGCTACTGCTGCCATTGCTACTGTTTCTACTACTGCTGCTGAGGCCCGACCATCCGTACCAAGTGTGAAGGTGGAACAGCCTATTGCTACTGCTGCCACTGCTACTGTTTCTACTACTACTGCTGAGGCCTGCGGCCGCTCATCCGTTCCAGTCAAGGGGCAACAGCCGACTGCTGCTGCTGCTACTACTACTACTGCTACTACTACTACTACTACTACTACTACTACTACTACTACTACTACTACTACTACTACTACTACTACTACTACTGCTACTTCTGTGGGCCAGGCCCACCCATCCGTACCTGTCGTGCATGCGCAACAGTCTACTGAGATCAAGGTGGAACAGCATACTACGGAAGAGCCTCAAGATCTATTCACGAAAGTTTTGGAGTGGCAAAGTCTGTGTCGTAATCCCAACAAGCTGCAGGCAGTCAACACACAACTTCAAGAAATGGATCTACCCGCTCTAGGATTGCTTTGCGCCGCAGATTTTCGCTGTTATGGCTGGCCTGTGGTATTTTACGTTGGTAGGGTCATGGATGTGAAATTATGTGCCGAAAACGTGAGCAGCAAGAGCCAAGTTTCGATTCATATTTTTGGTGTAAGTGAGAAACGCAAAAGCAGCGCAAAGCCATGGTACGCTGAAGACTTGGCTTCGAAAAAGTTTGCACCATCCTGGGTGCTGAAGAAAAAGTTTCATCAGTCAAAGCTGCCAGGAGAAATAGTGGCATGGGAGTGTCCTGATGATGAAAAGTACGAAAAATTCGAAGTTACTATTGAAGCGCAATTTGTCCTCATCGATTCGTTTACGTTGAACCAGGACAGCCAAATGAACAGCAAGGATAAGGCTGATTTGATCCAAAAACTCAAAGAAGAATCAACAAGTGCAGATTCTGAGTCTGATGAAACGTCAGAGTCAGAGTCGGAGGATGCCTCGGACAGTGCTGATTCAGATAACGAGAAGAAAGGCAGCCGCTTTGGGAATGAGGAAGACAGTGACTCTGAGTGATTAATGAGTAAGGACATGACAAGACTTGCAGTCTGTTATTAATACTACTGAGACAACCAACTTGATCACCATCAGTAGACTAATTATTATTGACTTCCCACTCATCACCAGTGCGAGTGGAAAGTATTTTCTTATTAAAGTGTTTGTGTAAAAGTATGTATAAATACAGTTGAATTATATATATTAATTAATATTATTATATATAATATTGATAATTAGGTTTATATACTAAGTATTAATAATATTAATGCTGCTTATTAATGTTATTAATATTAATATTAATATGATTTACGATTTTCATTTTAGTTGTGTTCAGTTCAACGCTCAGTGTGTTGTATTAATAAACGGTGCCGAGCCTCAGCGAGCATTATTTATATTAATATTATTAATATTAATACTATGATTCTCTGCCGGCGCCGGACCTGCTAATAAATTTAGTTTTTTTTTCAAGTTAAAAAATTAATAATTAGTTCGGTTGAAATCCGACTACTAATTTGATTTCCGACCACTAATCAAATATCTGACAATTAATTGTATTTCTAACCACTAATTCAAAATCTGAACACTAATTCAAATTTGATTGGAAGTTTTGCCACTTGAATGTCCACAGTAATAATTGCGAAAAAGAAGTTGAACATATTGTTTGAGTTTGACATTAATAATATTATTACTGAATATATTCCGCCAGTGCCGTACCGCATACCAGTGACTCGTACTAGTATTATTAATACTGCGGACAATCGAGTCAAGAGGAAAAATATTAATATTAATAATTGTCACTGAGTCTTATAGTGAACAAGTGCTCAAAAGATGATAAACCTGGCCATCAACAATTGGAAAAGTGCTCCATATTCACTGAATTTTGTAGGCGCAGATAGGTAAACATGTGCTACATTAATATACCCCTGTGTCAACACAGACACAATTAGAGGCCGTTCATATTAATAACCCTCTTAACTGGATAACGATAATATTACTAGAAGTGAACGTTACACTTTTTAGACCGAAATATATTATCGTTAGGCCGGACAACGGGAATTGGCTGATGTTTGCCTTGGTTGTTTGGGCTCCGCTAGTCTCCCACATTTTCCAGCATCTTTGATCATTATTTTTTTAAGCGAAGAAGATTGTGTTATTAGCGGTGTTGATTGAATTTGGTTGAGAAAAAGGATAGGCATCAATAAATATAATATATTCTTTTATAACCGAACCGATAAAAGTGGAGTGACATGCCTGTTTTCTTTTACGCCAAATTTTGATCAGTCCACAGACCCTATTCTTTGCGAAATATAACTAACGGAGAGGATACATTGCACAAGATCGATAGAGGAATACAGAGGGGTTAGGTGTGTGTCCTGTGTACAGAATATGCTCTCGGTTCCGCACACCCAGATGTGGGGCTCGGAACGACGGGGTTGCAAATTGACACTCACACATCGCCCATAGTGACAACTATACATACCCATTCATTGTCTCCTCTTCCCACACAACTCTAAAAGCATTAACCACAGTGTGAGGACATTGCAGACGAGTAGCCAAGGGGGGTAGAGTATAGTTTGTGGTGTGTGAAAGGGGACAGACGAGACCAATCGTAACAGACCCAATACACATACAAACCACGTCACATTCCCTATCTATCATCCTATGACAGACTACACAGACAACCAATTTTGTCTTCCAACATCGATACACACTCGTTCTGTCATTTCTTGCTCACTTGCAAGCATTAAAAGTGCATAAGGGAGAAGAGAGCAGACATAAACCGACAGAAAACAGAAAAAGAGTGCTGTGCACCAAAGTCTGATTGTGCAAACTAGTCCATACTCAGCCCCTACATTGCAACAATTTTGCAGGGGGTAGGGAGGCTAGTTGGTGGATATGTAGGCCACAACAAAAGGAGACAGAGTGACGTCATAAAGACGTTTCATTTGTTCATTTTTGACGATTCCAATTTCGTCGGAAATCCTAAGAAACAAATCACTCTCACACCTACACACATCACTCCCTCCTCACCCACCTACATCCAACAGGTCAACAAGGGTCAGGAAAAGGATTTTAGATCAGTGCTCCTATAGTGGCTCACCAAGGAGCACTGATCTAAAATCCTTTTCCTGACCCTTGGTGACCTGTTGGATGTAGGTGGGTGAGGAGGGAGTGATGTGTGTAGGTGTGCCCAAGGAGTCATCACCTACTTCGCACTCGGTAGGTTCGTTCTTACCTACACACACACACACACACACACACACACACACACACACACACAGAACTTCCATTGCTGGAAAAGGGGAAACAAGGAGTCCCAACCAGGGACTGGACACCCAACAGAGGGTTCCAAACGACAATACGGCTTGAACAATCAGCTCCCTAGTCCTTTTCACCTTCCTATTGAGGAAAGGAGCCGTAACTTCTGACTATTTCAGAAGTATCGTTTCCATATGTTGTTTCCATACTGTCCCTCAGCTACGAAGTCGTGTTTGTGCCTATAGGGTGCCCCCAGTTCCACTACAACTGGCAAGTGTGCAGCAAGGCGTGAGCTTCCCCTAGCCAAGGGGGGGGTGAGTAATCTCGAACCTATCCATACGCACTACAACCCTTGCTTACACACACACAGGAAAAAAAAAAAAAAAAAAAAAAAAAAAAAAAAAAAAAAAAAAACTGTTCCTATTCAGACAACGAACGAATCGAACACCAACCGACTCAGCCACACGCTGCTTGCTACAAGACGGAAACCAGCAAACGTCGTGCCTAAAATAAGCTGCTGCCACCCCTGACAAGACGGCTACCAATAGACGCCTTGTCCCACGTACTGACACTTCGCCACCAGTTCGTGCGGCGAATTCCGAAAAAGAAACGTTCAGCCACACACGAACCAATTGTGTGGCAGGACCTCTCAATCATGAGCCAGTGGGATTCCCCCACGCAAGAAGCTGACTCGTCATCCGTTGACAATAACCGACCCGGACCGGTCGACAATACGAACGTGGGGTCTGGTCCTTTTCAAACCCCGGTGCCGAACCGTGACGCGAAAAATGCACCTCCCCTTCCTCAATACCCATGGAGGGACGCCACTGGTGTACTGAACTTGAATCGCCCAACGATTCCCTTGGTTCCCATACCAATTGCAAACCTGGACCTAACGGGACAATGGGGATGGCCTGCTTCTCCTGCCGACCCAGCACAACAGTTCTCATTCCCAGACGCCGTCCCTCATATTCCTAATAATATGTATGGGGATATAAATCATTGGACAAGAGCTACCATGATGGTGGAGGGAAAAGAGAAGATGCTAGGTCTGAGATCCACTGGAGACCAGTTCGTGGAGACCAAATCCATCGCAGACCTTACCAGACTTTTGGAGGATATATGTCTCTTCCGGGACAGGCTTCTAGATGACGCTTGGCAGACATATCATCAACAAGTCCCACGTCTCAGACAGACACTCCATTGCAACAAATACACCAGCGAGCACCCAGCTCTCGCTGTCGCTGTAATTGCGCCGGATGCCAATAATATGGACACCATATTTTGGCCGGACGCAGGATATATCGCTCGCATCCAAGCCCACCTCAAGACTAGGGTCACAGTCACCCTTAAAGGCCTTGAGATCATCACCGAGATGTGGGGACGAGCGTTGCTGGAACGGAAGCACTGGAGGGATGCCATAATCCCGGAGTCTTCCCCAGCATATGACCAGCTTATCCGTTTCCTAAACGCGATGGAAACCTCGGCTAGCCCTTTTGGTGAGGCCAACGAATGCCTATTGTGGCTCAAGATCCAAACTTGCGGTGGGGTACGCCTTGACGGTTCCGACCCGGACACCATTGTCCAAGTTAACCCACATCCGGCCATTAACCTATACCTGACCAACTACATCACGGTGATAGACCTAAACCTCCAGGCCATCTCCGACTGTTTACGGATCCAAGTAGGTAGGTAGGTAGGTCTATATATACATATATATATATAGTAGTAGTAGGTAGGTAGGTAGGTAGGTACTAGGTAGGTCTATACATACATATATATGTAGTAGTAGTAGGTAGGTAGGTAGGTAGGTAGGTAGGTAGCTTAGGTAGGTAGGTAGGTAGGTAGATAGGTAGGTAGGTAGTCTAGTAGGTAGGTAGGAGTACTGGTAGGTAGGTAGGTAGGTAGGTAGGAAGGTGGTAGGTAGATAGGTCAGGTTGTGGGATAGAATAATTTAGTAAAAGTAGATGATAACCCAGAACTCGTCAAGAATTTAATCAATTCTTGACCTCGTCTGGGTTGTTGGAGCCTTCCTGTTGATAGTAGATACAAAGAAACAAAAACAACCAAATAGCCTTATATAGCACACTACAAGAAAACATATGTCATATTTTTATTTACTATTTAAAAGAAATAAAACTGACATAATATAGAATGAGTGAGAGAACAATCAGAAAAGTTTCAAAAGGTGGAGTATGTATTAAGAAGAATGAAATTGATGTTAGATGGAGGGAAAATGGCGAACAAAAAAGAAAGGTATTTTACATAGGAAAAAAGAAAACAAAGGAAGAAGTGGAAAAGCAAGCAAGGGAGTTTTACGAAAAGGAAGTATTATCAAAATACGAAGAAGATAATAAAAATACGGATTACAATTAATTATCAAAGCAAAAGAAGTCAGAATGGAGAAAGGAAAAAATTAAAGAAAAATATACATGTGTTTGTGGAAAAACGATAGGAATATACGGCAAATACACACACACGAAAAAACACAATTTCATAGAGACTTCTTTGCGGAGAAAGAAGAAATTATGTTAGGCGGTCGTAAAGTAATTCGTATAGCATATAGAAACGATGACATAGAAAGATATTTTAAAAATAAAAAAACAAATAATTAATTTTATTTTAAACAAATATTATTTATATGTATATAAAATGACAACGACGAGAGTTGTGGGTGTTTCATTTGATGGGAGACAAGATAATATTTCTTATCTTAAAACAATAGGACGAGGTGAAAAAGTTTTTATTCAACACAAGCCAGAAAACAAATTTGATAAAAATGCGATAAAGGTTGAAACAGAAAGCGGAAAGCAACTCGGATATATCAGCAAGCACTTAGCAGAAACTCTAAAGATTAAAGGAAGGAAACAAGTATATTATTCAATCTATGGAGGAGGGGCAGGAAAACATTATGGAATTGAAATTACTATCCCTTGATAATTAATTTTATATATTAAAGATGATTTTTTTTATTATATATACACAAAGATGGGGAGAAAACCATTATACAAAACACCAGAAGAGAAGAAGGAAGCCTTACGGAGAAAGGCGAGGGAATTTATACAAAAAGATCCAGAAAGACGTAGACAGAAGTCAATGGAGTATTACAACCAAAATAAAGCAATAATAGCGGAGAGGAGAAAGAAAAAAAGAGATGAAGTAAAGCAAGCATTACTTAAGTTGAAAAGAATGGAGGAGGCAATGAAATGAATTTCTATTTAAATATAAGATATTATTATATATAAATATAACAGATAATTTATTATTATTTTTTATTATTTTTATATCGCTTTGATATAAAAAAAGTATGCCACCACCTTTACCACCCAGACCAACGAAGGAAAATGTAGAACTAGCGAAGGTAAGGGCGAACTTAAGGGAAACTAAGACACAAGAAGCAAAGAAGCGCGAGGTAAAACTTGTAGAACTAAGACCAATAAAAAACAGAGGTATAAATGGATATACATACCCTTCTAAAGACCTTGACATTAACTTCTATGATATGGATACGATTGAAATATTGATTATGAGAGCAGTTAAGGATGCTAAAAATAGAGGTCTGACAAACGAAGCAAGCCTTCATGTCAAGTTTGGGTATATAACAGATGCCGATGATAGTAAGTTTTACAAGTGGAAAACTTTTAACTCAGTTAAGTTAAAAGACATGGATGAGTTGTTTCGTGATATATATTTATACAACGAACAAAATCTTGAAGCCAGTGCGAATGGATATGAAAGAATTATTCAACATATAACTATTCAAATTATCCAAGAAGACGGAGGCGGGTGTAATGATACAGGAAGTGATAAAAAACATAAAACACCCGAAGGGATACATATTAATCCAAGAAGCAAAGATAATAATTGTTTCTTTCATGTTGTTAAAAACATACTAAATTTACCGATGAAAGGTAAATCAAAACTCAATAAAAAAGTATGTAATGACATTAGAAGTGAATTCAAACTTGAACATAATTCATATATACCACTTTCAATAGGATACGAAATCTTAAAAAAATATTGTATTGAAGGTAAGTATTTTGAATTGACCGATGCAACAAGCAAACAGACATTCAAAAATTTTGAAGACCCTTTAATAACCGCAGATGTGCTTTGTTATCTACTCAAAGGACATTATATAAGTTTCATAAAAAGAAACAAAAATAAGTGTCCAGATTGTTATAAAGAATATTACAATAATCATAAATGTAATAATAAAAGAATTTCATATGTAAGAGCGAAACTCAGAAAGAAAGAAAATCAAGTGAGGTCTTTATTGACTACTTTTGAAGAGACTAAGTATAATAATCAAGATGAAGTATTTCATTATGACTTAGAGACTTTTACAAATGAATCTGAATTACACACACCATACATAGCAGGCTATACCATTTCGGATATCGGCTTTAAATATGTAGCAGGTGATGAATGTATTCCTAAATTACTTGATATAATTTTCAAATATGCGGAGGAGTTAGCAGAAAGAAAACCGAAAGCGAAATTATATGTTAATGCTTTTAACGGAAGTAAGTTTGACCATTACTCATTACTGAAAGAATTTATCAAAAGAAGAATAAAAAATGCAACCCTTATGAACAATAGTGCTATTATTTCATTAGAATACAAAAATATAAAATTCTGGGATATGTGCAAGCACACTGAGGGAAGTCTAAAAAAGAACCTTGAAACACTGAGATGTAATGTGTTAAAAGGCGACTTTGAACATAGCAAACACAAACGATGGGAAGAGATGGATGAGGAAACGAAAAAGGAATGTCTAACATACTTAGAAAAAGATGTTATGGGGTTGAAGGAACTACACGACACACTAAACAGTCAAATATATGAAGAACATAAAATTAACTTAACTGCTTATATATCTACTTCGTCTCTAACTTGGAATTTATGGAAAAAGAAAATATATGGTAAATATGTTATTCAACTACCGAATTTAAAACAAGAAAAAGATTTTAGAAGGGCGGTATATGGTGCTAGAACTTATCCAAGCAAAAGACGATTTATTTCGGAGCAATATCAAAAATATGTGAATGGAGAAATCGGCTTTGATGAGGTTAAAGATTATCTTATTGATGCGGATGTTGTAAGTCTTTATCCAACGGCAATGCTTGAACTATTTATGACTGGTGAAATAAAGGAATGTGTAGGAGAAATGAAAGGCAAACTAGGGATATATAATGTTGATTACATATCTCCAAAAAATATATTACATCCGCGGGTTCCGTATAGAGATAGTAAGGGGTGTTTAAAATGGGAGTTAAGAGATATGAAAGACCAATGGCTAACTTCTGTAGATATTGAAGATATGATTGAACTTGGCTACCAAGTCAAAATCATTCGTGGATATTACACGGAAGAAGCCGAACCAGTATTCAAAGATTACATATTAGAGTTATTTAAACGAAAACAAAATTCAAAAAAAGGCACACCGCAGTATTTATTAGCAAAGTTATTTATGAATGCTTTATATGGTAAGACCATTCAGAGCGTGAGTAAATACATAACAAAAAATCACGAGAATTGGAAATTCTGGATAACTGATATTGAAAAGTTTGAAGAGGCTAATGGTGAATTATGGTTAATCAGTGGCATTCCAAGAGATGAGCAAGAAAAAGAAGAAAGAATTACAAAACCTACTCACTATGGAGCATTTATACTAGCATACAGCAGACGAATTATGTATAAGTATATGTCCGAAGCCAATCCAAACAACGACCCAGACAGAGATTATTACTACACGGATACAGACAGCATTCAAAGCCATGTAAGAAACATTGAACGGATAAAGAGATTTAGAGATAAAACAATCGGCGGAATGGATGATGACCTTGGAACAGATTGTAAAATAATAAGGGGAATATGGGTAGCACCAAAATTATATATGTTGGAGTATGTGAAAAAAGGTGAAGAAAAAGGTAAAACTCATTTCCACTTTAGAGGAAAAGGTTTAGATTTGAAAAAGTTAAATCCAACCGCTTATGAATTAATGGATAAGGGTGAAAGTTTAACTAATACCAGAGACTTTATAATGAAGAAAATACATACTAGTAGAAACAGCAAACAACAACATATTGAACACTTTAGCATACATCACCAAAAGAATGTAGTAAAAGTAGTTAATAAAACAAGATGGTGCGGTCGCGAGTTTATCAACGAAAATGATAGTATCCCTTACGGCTTTGATATTTGATAATTTCACTTCGTGCTACGCACTCTCGTTTATTATCAAACATCGTCAACCATTAAAGTATAAAACGATGTTTTGTGATGACGGCAGTCAGAACAAAATATCAAATATCAATTAATTAATTTTTTTCCATAAAATTTTTTTACCACTCTATATAGACCAATGACCACCCTCACCAGACTATCTGAAAAATTTGGACGACTTTCAATTGAGAAGAATAAGGAATTCTTTTCAGTAAGAGATGTGCAACAGATAATTGATGAAGAAATTAAGGCGATTGAAAAAAGTAGAGAAGGCAAGCCAAGGGATATTTTTCCATTCGGTAAGTATAAAGGTAAGAAAATTCAAGATGTTGCTACTATTGATAAACCATACCTTGAATGGGTTATGAAACAGCCGTGGTTTGATAAATTTACTGACATTAAAAGTGAAGTAAAAAAATACACTTAATATTTTTGCTAAAAGATTTTTAAAAATCTTTATATAAGATGGCCGACCTGAGCACCAAACAGGACTACTTGAACGAAATTGAAAAATGGAACCTTGATGTTTCTATTAAAAAGCCGACAATTAAATGGACTAAGCCTGATATTGTTTCTTTCTATGAGCAATACAAGCCGAGGGACGACAACGTGAAAGTCGTTATTCCATTGGAGACCATAACGGACAACTCCAACTTAGTTGAAGATGCGACCTTCAGTCAGCAAGAAGAGAGCACTCCTTTTAAGGCGAGTGATTTAAAAGAGGGAGGGGGTTACACCCCCTACCATACCCCCGCGGGTTTGGAAAGGGACAAAGTCCCTTCCGCAGGTATCGCAGAATTAAAGGCTAATGTAGGAGAAGAGATAGCGTCGGCTACATCCGTGGGTGATAAAGAGACTGCTATAGAATGTACAGAAGAAGGATGTATATTAAAGAAAGCGAGCGATGTTATTCGTGTTGTAAAAGAAAGATACAACAAAAAAATAAAGTAATTGATATTTTATTCACCCGCTACGCGGTTTCATAAAACATCGTTTTTTTTTAACTTTACATTTCACGATGTTTGTTGAAGACGTTGTAGATTCGACGAAGTCGAATCGGATCTGAAACAAATATCTATTGGTCCTCTATAAAGTTAGCAATAACATTAATATTACCATTTCCACCTGCCGTCACAGCCTTTTGTGTGAATGTAAAAACATCGTTCGGTGTTAATTGAATATCGTAGGTTCTTAGATTAATTTGTTGAGTTAAGGCAGCATTAACATAAATCTTAAAAATTGTTGTTCCGTTTGCGATAGCGGTTGCTTTTGTGTCTGTATCTACAATTGAAGTTTTGGCATCAACATCAGCAAAACCCGCCCCTGTCAGTGTTCCGTTCAATACCATTCTGACGACATTAGCCTTAGTATCTTCATTAGTAATACTTATCAACGAAGGAAAGACATTTGAATTGTTGGTTAGGCTATTATTGAATAGTGCTTTATTCCTGATACTTAAAATGGGGCTTTCAGTTATATTACCTGCTTCACTACCTTCCGCCGTATTTGTAATACTTGTATTAATAGTGTTGGTGCCTTCAACAAACAAACTACAACTGGCTGTCTTCAGTCTTTGTATTCCAACTCCAACATTATTATTAATAATTCGTGCTGAAAATGGTAATGTAGTATTTCGCAGACTGACACCTGTGTTGGCATTCGCATACTTAATCGTATGGACTAACTGAAATTCACCTGTCTTCGGATTTTCAATAGAAAACTTAATAGCACCAAAGCCTAAGTATTGAAATTCAATTTGAAATACATTTCCCTTTGTCCAGTCTAATACAGGCATATCTCCTGTTCCGTCGCACGGGTCATCCCAGTACGCTTGATAAAATGCGTTTGGAATTCCTGCTATACAATGTAGAATAATCATTCCTTCATCTCTAGTTTTGTAAAAGTAGAAACCATTAGATAAATCGTTATCTCCGATACCTATCCACGAATAATAATCTTCGGTTTCGTCTGTTGTCCATAAAGCAGTGAAGCGGGCTACAACACCCATACCAGTGCGATATTTTATTTTTCTTTTGCTTACCATACTAGCATCAGCGGTAGCATTAGCAGTCGTTTTTAATTCCGCCATATTATTCAGAAATGAAACACTCGCATTTGTCTGAGTTAATGTCCATATTCGTGTATTAATGGTATATGGAAAGATTTTCTGTAATACCGGTGTTAAGGAACTGGTTAGGGTTTCACCAAAAGCGGTCTTCATACTTGGTCCTAAATGTCCATCAAGCCCTACTTTGACATTTACGAAATCTCCGTCTGAATTTTGTGCGATTAAATTTCTCTGATGGGACATGGTATATAAACAAAAAAAAAAAAATTATTTTCTTTTTTATGTTTCTTTTCTAACTCATCAAAATTTCAATTCCCTTAACAACAATAGTCCTCTGAAGAATAGCATAAGTATAATAATTCAATTGCTTCGCACCAGTCGCACTCCATTCATATCGTCGTTCGGTATCCAAAGACAGACCTGCCACTTCATAACCCTCTTCTTCTCTCTTGTCATAAAGCGGGCGGTTGTGATCCCAGAAATCAACATGGAACCAGTTATATTTACACACATTAGAGTTCAAAATAGCGGAGCCCTTAAGTTTTTCCTTCAAAAGCATATAGTCTTCATCGCGGGAGCAAGTAATATCAAACTGCTGAATTCTATTACTATCCAAAGTAGTATAATAATCAGTAATCTTATCTTGTGCTCGGTTATCGCAATCAAATGCGGTGTTTGAAGTTTCAGTATTATTAAAAGCGCTCGTGTAAATTCGGCAAATTCTCTCACCCTGCGAGCGGTTCATCTTCAAAACAAATGACTGAGTTCCCGCCGCGAGATTAGTTTTCCAAGAGATAGGGTATTCAGTCTTAAACGAAAATCATTCACCCGCAATCTTTTGTTGAACACCCAAAATAACATTTGGATCAGTTTCAACAGCAAGAAAGAGGTTAAGGTTGGAAACCTCTGCGGGTGCTGCGGTGGCGGTCGCTCCTGCTGCAACACTAAGGGCATCAGTTCCATAAAATACGGTTTTCTGTGTTCCCTCCCACACAATCCTCAAATCAAGAATTTCATTAAAATCGATAGTCTTATCAATTTCAAAAATGGTTCCAAAAAGCATACCGAGAGGAATAGACACATTGATAACGGGAGTTTCGGTGTTATCGGCTCCACCTTCAAAATACTTCGCCTCTTCATAAGAGACATTTACAACAGATGCAACACCAGTTCCGTTAGCGATGAGCAAATCATTATTACGACGAGCATTGACGGATGGCGGAGAAATTGCTCCTGCGATAGCATTACCATAAACATTCAATGTCGCCCGAAGATGAGCATCGGTATCAATACTACCCGCTACAGTCGCAGCACTCGCCTGTTGCCCAGCATACACGTTAGCAAATATATATATATATACGTTGAGGGTATTAAAGTCCTAGTCAGTTGTATATATAACGGTGGCGCTCACAAAAGCTGGAAGACACGAGGTGACTGGGTTTGGCCAACCACACTCCGGCTTAGGATGTGATCAACGCTGAACTTGTCCCACACTCAGGTATCATCTGATGATGAGGTGTCCAACGCCCTCTTTAGGCCCGTAGGCAGTGTCATGATTGCTGCAGCTGTAAGAGATACGCTTTGAGTTCAGTTTTGAATTCAACTACTACTACTACTACTACTACTACTACTACTACTACTACTACTACTACTACTACTACTACTACTAGGCTAGGCTAGTAAGGGTAACTGTTTTTTCTTATTCAGCCAACGGGAAAAACGATAAAAATAACCCGATAATGATGCAGTGTTTGCAATCATAACCGCGTTAAATTTATGTTTTAACCCGAATTACAGCTTCAAAATAAGTGGAGAGCAGAACGTATTACACAAATCGCAAAACACGAGGCTTCTACTACTACTACTACTACTACTACTACTACTACTACTACTACTACTACTACTACTACTACTACTACTACTACTAGGCCTAGGCCTTCGATTTAATGAAGTGAAGAAATTTAACCTCTGGTCATCCATACAAATCGTTAGCTCAAGAGCTATTGATTTAACTAGATGGTGACCTACTTCTACCACTACTACCACCACCACCACCACCACCACCAACACTACTACTACTACTACTACTACTACTACTACTACTACTACTACTACTACCACCACTACTACTACTACTGCTACTACTACTACTACTACTACTACTACTACTACTACTACTACTACTACTACTACTACTACTACTACTTACTACTTACTACTACTACTACTACTACTACTACTACTACTACTACTACTACTACTACTACTACTACGACTACGACTACTACTACTACTACTACTACTACTACTACTACTACTACTACTACTTACTACTACTTACTACTACTACTTACTACTACTACTACTACTACTGCTACTACTACTACTACTACTACTACTACTACTACTACTACTTACTACTACTACTACAACTACTACTACTACTACTACTACTACTACTACTGCTACTACTGCTACTACTACCACTACTACTACTACTACTACTGCTTTTACTACTACTACTACTACTACTACTACTACTATTACTACTATTACTACTATTACATTAAAGGCGGTTGTAGCACGATTATCAACATTACACTTTTGAAGCATAGCCCCATAACCAGACCCAGCCCCGTGGTTATCTAAAGCCATAAATCTATCGTAAGAAATCTCTGGCTTCCAAATCATCTTAGTGTAATTTCCCACATGTTGAAGATTACACAGATACTGACCGCTTCGGCTTCGTAGTTCAATCGTCTTAATCATAGGCAAGCAGTCCATAGGAATTCGGTTGTATCTTCCACCACCACCACCCCGAGTAGGTGTGTAGGTAAATCGCAACACAGACCTCGCAAGGTTCAAAGGACGAGTAGGAATTTCAAAAGTTGATTCAATTCCTCCGACGCTGGTAATTGGCACAACCGCGAGACTTTCGCGTGCAGTAAGTTTGTTAAGCGAATACTTACCGCGAATAAGTTCGCTTTGGCTATGACTAAGTTCTCCGCCGTATTGGACAGGCATTTTTTGTTTTGTTTTTGAAGTAGTGTAAGTTGATTAATACACGAAATATATTTATAGAAAAAAATAAATAATTAAAATAAATATCTTTATCTAGCCTTTAACAAATTGAAAAATGAATTAAATAAACTAAAATAATTCGTTTCACGATAAACCAATAATGTCATAACGATACCCAAACCATTAAGATTTATTGCTTGGTCGTTTTCGTCCGTCAAGTAAAACCTGAATACATTGTTTGAATTAGCGGACAATGTTTTACCATACTCAGACCCGCTTCCATCATAGATAACAGAACCAAAAGGAATTTCGTTGGCTGTGTATATTTCTTGTAGCACATGATTATCACCTTCATTCACCAAATCCGATTGAAGATACAAAGTTTTTTCACCAGTTAAAATAATTACATTTGGAGATTTAATAAAATCATTAGCAAAGAAATATGTTGAATTTCTATCAAAACCCATAACCTCATGAATACGTGTATCACCATCAAATATAAACCGCGGTTGAATACCTCCGTTATGTGACACACTGAATGTTAATTTACCATCCTCCGCTTCCGTGTTTGTATTGTTGCTTGAGACTACATAAGTATAATCATTCGGACTTTCTGCCGTCAATATCTCAGATAGTTTATTTTTTAAGTTGTTCATTGTGTAGTTGCCCTCAGGTATTGTAATTAAAGCCTCATATCCGTCTTCGGATAATGTAAAAGTATTATATGGTGAAGCCACAGAGTAATACGACTTTGGAATGTAAATGTGTAATATTTTGCAGTGAGTTGGATTGTCTAGTGATTTTAAGTTTATCTCGTGTGTAAAGTCGCTGTCTGTCCCCGTTATTCGGTTTTTGCTGTTGATATAATAGATTCCAGAACTTCTCCCTCCCTTATAGTCCATTGTATATTATTAAAACAATTTTTGGACATCTCCAAAATTATATAAACTATTAATGTAATTTATATGATTGTTTGATTTTTCGTGTCTATTCCTTTTGACTTGAGTTAAGCAAGCACCACACTCACATATATATTTTTTTCGCATCCTTTCAACTATTTTATCTCTATTTGCTTTACACCATTCTTTTTTGTAAGCAGAAATCTTTTCTTTATTATTTTCATAATACTTTTTCAAATAGTTTGTCTTGCGAATTTTAGGTTTTTCTTTGTTATCTTCATAATATTCTTTTTCAGTTCTTCCTGCTATGTATTTATTAACACAATCTATATTTCTTATATGTTCCCCTTCCTTTCTGTCTAATTCCATTTTATTATCACATGGAAATAATTCAATCAACTCTATGTAGGCATCATAATACTTAATAATTTCAAAAGAAGTCATATAATTAGTTTTTCCATTTTTCCAACTTTTATAACTTATTCTATGTTTAGCAATTCTCATCGCTAATGTTTGAGTAGTTGAACCAATATAAATTTGGTTTCTTTGGTGTGAGCGAAGAGCGTAAATTTTCCCTTGTTGGTAGTCTGGCATATTCTTTTATATTCTTTTATATTCTTTTATTTAATACATAATTCAAATAAATGTATTAAATCCCTCACCATCACCATAACCATTTTGTGCTTTTAACTTTTCTGCTTCTTCTTCTTTTAAGTCTGTATAGCCACTAGCAAATTTAAATCGCACTCCTTTTGCTCGCTCTAAAAGAAACCTCATACTATGCCATCCGCAGGTATCCGATGTGTCTGATTGTTGTTTTACTTGATTAACCTTCATAAGCAGGTATGTGCTTGGGTGGCTTTTATCAATTAGTTGTTTCATTTGTTGTTGAAAGTCTTCCGTTGGTTTATACAGGGCTAGCGGGTCGTATATCTCTATACTTCTATCGCCATCTAAAGAGCAGTAAACGGCGATCCAATGAGACCCCGCTTGTTTGTGATTGTCCAAATTCATAATAAATCCGTATCGCTTTCTGCTTCCGGGATTCAACTTGTAGATTTCATCACTGGCTATTGCTCCGAGATACCATCCATATTTTTTCATTATGTCGTCTATTTCATAAGTCATTAGTCCCCGCCCCTCACCCTGTTGTTCGTCTGGCGGTGGCTCTGGTTGTTGTGGCTCTGGTGTCTCCACGACACTCGGCGGTATGGTTGTCTCCTCTGGCGGTGTTTGGTCTGGCGTCTCCGCGATGAGTGGCTTTGCCACGATGTTCTGCTCCGCAGAACTTGTTCTCGGGGGTATTGTCGTCTCCTCTGGTTGCTGTTCATTTCTATATTTATTTATAAGGGCATTAACATAATCTTTTTTTCTCATTGAATGTGTCCATTCTTTTCTTGATAGATACTTTTTAATGTTTTTTACGGAAAACACTTTATTAATCAAATCTTCTAATCCAGTTCCCGTTTGTAATCCCAAATATTCTGCGAGTTTCTTTTTTACTTCGTCCTTATTTTGTCCAACATCTATTTTATGTTCTAAAATTTTGTCTATTATCCATGATGCTCTTTGGTTCCAACCTTTAACATCGTGGCCTTAATTTTTAAGTTTTCCCCTTAGTGCTTCACCAAGAATTTTAATAGTCAGTCTTTTTTCAACATTACTATTTGACAATCCATTCTTCAACATTAATCTGTATTTAGCCTCCTCTAGTTTGTTTCCTATATTTTTATTTAATGCTTCTTGTGCTCCTAGCGATTTTTTCATTTAGTATATTGTCAGTTTTTGTTCTTGAAATTGTTTTATGCTTTCTGCTATACTTTTTATTTTGCTAGGAACCCAATTATCTATATCTGCTTGAGTAAAAACTCCAGAATTTATGATTAATTTTTTATAGTCTTCAAATTCTTTATTTGGCTTAACTTTTACCTCTGGCTGTGCCTGTTGTTCTTGTGGTTGCCCCTGTTGTGGTGGCATAATATATTGATATTGTGGTGGCGGTGGTAATGCTTGTATCCTATTTTTTCTGTCTTCTTCATATTTTACATCTTCTATGAGTTTTTGCTCTCTTCTTAGTTCTCTGTCTTTTTGTTCTTGTCGTTCCTTGATATCGGATAGTTCATTGCGGTGTATCCTTGCTAACTCATCCTGCCTTTCCTTAGTATCTGCTATGTCTTTTCTTTCTTGCCTCTTCTTTTCTTCTTCAGCATCAACTCGTGCTTTTTTCTCTTTTTGGTCAATTTCATCAATCTTTTCGTATTTCTCCTTTCTGAGTTTGTCTAAGTGGTCATTAATGGCGGTTCTAGTATTTTGCTCAATCTCTGAAAGGCTTTGGACTTTTCTTAAGTCTTCTTTTCGCATAGGTGTCCGTCTTGTCTTTGGCTGATTTAGATATTTCATAAAAGTTTAACAATTTGAAGTGTGCTCATATCATTTGTCTTTTTACCGAAATTAAGATAATATTTTTTACTCTTCTGGATAATATACGGCTTACCGCTCTTATTCCTATAAACCCGCGGGGTTCTTAATTTCTGTTTCTTTGTTTTTTTGGTTTTAGCAACCATCGTATATTTTAAACAAAAAATATTTCCGCATAATTTCTAAACAAAATATCTTCATTTAGAACTTGAGTGCTCCACGTCCTCTCTGCTTACCATACCCCAGTCTTGATGCTACAGCACCAACACTACCTGCGTAAGGCACCCCGACACTACTTAATGCTCCCGCAGTCCTTGAGATTAACTTATTACCGCGAAGAAATTTATCAACGGCAAAGACCGTTTTCCCAACTTTTTGCCAGTTGATTTTACCACCTGCTTGTCCCTTGCCTCCTTGCTTCTTCTTGCGACCAGTCTTCTTTTTGCCTCCAGCCATGTTTGTGCTTGAGTTAATAGTTCGTTTGCCGATTGTTGGAATGACTTCAACGCGAGTTGTTTTTACTACCATTATACTATGAAAAAAATATTTAAAAATCAAATAATTATTTTAGACGAAAATTAAAATTCTTCCGTAATTCGTCATCAACACTTGAAACATAAAGAAAATTAAATCTCTCCTTTGTCGCCTCGTGATACTTTTGAAGAAAATAATCAAAGTCAAAAGATAGGTCTACGTGCTTATACACGAGTTCCATTTTGTCCTGAGATTGCCCCGTAAAGATTAATAGATAATCTAACTGCTTAATGGCTTCTGGCCGTAGGTCGTTTAAATACTGGCTTGACATAATCACCTTTGATTTATAGTGTCTGTTCTTTTTTAACAAATCACTTACGGACTTGTCTCTTAATCCACTCCCTAAATCGTCCAAAACAAAAACTACCTCTGGAGAAATTGCTGGGTCTTTCTTTTGCCTCCGCGGCGCTCTGTTTCTTTTTTTCTTCTTTTCCAAAGTAAAGAAATTGTGGCTTCTCTATTTCTTCTTTGTCTTGTTTTACTTCTCCTTCGTGTTGCTCGTCATGTCTGTTCAGTTTGTCTAACTCATAATCAATAACATTTACACCATCTGATTTAAGAAAGGCATATATTGCCATCGGGTTGCCCCTGTTCTTAAAGTGCTTTACCATTGCTTTATAAATGTAGTCCTTGTGAATTGTTGAAGCAATAATGACAATACGGGTTTTTCTGTCTGTAGTCCGTTTCAGTATTTCAAAGAGTGCTGTCGTCTTACCGCTCTTCTTACGGGCAAGCAAAAATATGTTAGCGTAAGGTTCGTTAAATAATTTATAGCCCTTGGCTTTTTTATCTCCGTTTCCATCCTGCTTCACAGGTTTCACCTTGACATTGTTTATCTTCATCATGATATTTTAGAATTGCGTTTCGTGCTCCGCACTCTCACTTATTCTAAAACATCGTTTTTTCTTTATTGTTTAAATTAAATCGGTTGTCGATGTTTATCAACAAACGGGAGTTGCGGTAGCAACGAGAGTGTAGTTGATAAATATCATTATTAAGCAAGAAATTCCAAACACACAACAATTCTTCCCGCTAAATTTCCTGTGTCAATATTTCCGCTGTCAGTTTCAAGGACTTTAAATGTATATTGTCCGTCAGTCCATCCGACAACACCCAAATTATAACCGAGGTTTGAAATGTTTGCTGAGGTGCTGTCCGCAAATGTTCCAATAATTCCAATTCTATCCATATAAAGAATTCTTGTTTTGGTTTCGGTCTGGTCGTTCATATAGTGGATAAATTTTACATTCATTTTGGTGGGTGTGAATGACATTTGAATATTTTTATTAAATGTTTTGCTTCCTCCAGCAAAATCATTGCTCAGAAAAATAATCTTTTGGTATTTGAACTCACTCATAAATTATATAATATAATATATAAAAATGTTATTAATATTATTATTTGTGTGCTCGGCTATCGCTCGGACTATGTGTGATTTTTTCATTTTAAATAGAGATTCTGGTAAGAAAACGGCGAATTGTATTCATTGTATTCAATCGGGTCTAAATAATAATTTTACTTGTATTTATATTAACAATGGTTTAAACGATTGTCGGTCATTTAGCGAAAGTATTCCTTTATTCTGTGCAGGTAATGATGCTTCTTGGTATAAAACTACTTTATATGAATGTTATTCTATTTAAACATAACCATAATAAACCATATAAAACCAATGCCAGACTACAAAGAAGGAAAAATTTATGCTATTCGATCATACCAGACCGACCAAATATATATCGGTTCTACTACACAAACATTAGCCCAACGACTTGTCGACCACAGAAGAACCTACACACGATACATAAATAGTAAATATCATTATAATACTAGTTTTGATATAATTCAACATAATGATAATTATATTGAATTACTTGAACAATACCCGTGCGAACATTTAGACCAACTGAGAAAGCGAGAAGGAGAAACAATAAGACAAACTGAAAATTGTGTTAATAAAAAAATAGAATGCAGACCTCATAAAGAATGGAGAGAACTAAATAAAGAACAATTATCACAAAAAAAGAAGGATTGGTATGAAAAAAATAAGGAGCGAATAACACAAAAAAAGAAAGAATACTATGTAGAAAACCAAGAACAAATATTACAAAAAAAGAAAAATATAGAGAAGAAAATAAAGAAAAATTATCACAATTACAGAAAAAATACAGACAAAAAAACAATATGCTTGGTTTATCAGTGTTTGGTATTTAATTTACTTTTTGGATGAAGAAGGTGATGGAAGGCAAATGCCAATCAATAGTGTTAGGATTCCGACATAAGTATTAGCGACTAGCGACCTCACAAGGCAAGTTCTTTTCAGATAGCCTCACGATACAAAGGGCTATAATGGCAATGATGATACCCATTTGAAATAAGTATTTAATAAGTCGGCTGTCAGTCGGTCTGTTTGTTATACAACAACAATTCCAGTTATCTTCCAATTCGTGCTCTATTTTTTCCTCATTCTTCAATGAAATGTCTAAAACTCTATTTTTCAACTCTGGTGTTAGTTCGCCGTCTATTTCAATGACTGGCGGTGGGGGGTGTAATCTAGGAGGCATTAGTAGAAAATACGACTGCTCTGATTCTGCTAATTGATTTGCTTGGTCTTGTAGTATATTAAGTAAAAGCTTATTTTCTTTTTCTAAATTATTCACCTTTTCTGATAATTGTTGAACGGCCTTAATTAACGGGGCTATAAACTCGGAATAACCTATACCATAACCGACATCGCCACTATCAATACATTTAACATCTTCTGGATTAACACTCACACCTTTCAATTCATATTCTTTTCTTTGCTTTGGACACGGAACCATAATTGTTTCTTTTATAAAACCGCCAAAATCTAGCATATCCATTTCTGTTAGTATCTCTTCTAATTCCTGTGCTATTAAGCCAGTCCTACATTTCTTTTTGTCATCAATCATACGATAGCAAACTGGATTTAACTTATTAATAAAATCTAAGCCTAGACATTCCTTTATATCTTCTTTTTTTCTCCTGTCTGAATATTGAATTGGATTAGACAATACCCATAATTGTCCATCGCTTGCTTTCAAAGACATTAAAGCAGTATTTGAACTATTCTCCCATATGAACCCACTCGTTGAAGAATTATTCACTCTAAATCTAATAGCATAAGAAGTTAATCCTCCGCCTACTCCTCCTGCTGGTGCTGTTCCTCCGCTTAAAATTTATTTGCTCCAGACTGAGACATATAAATCCCCCAGTTTGGATCGGCAACATCCCATACAAATATTCCTCTCGCATTCGTCCCGTCTGTTTGTCCTTGAATTCCTATTTTCGCTCCATTATTAGTTGTGGTTGTTAGCACCCCAGAGTATGTAATCCCCGCACTAGCCGTTATTAATCCTTTCGTCCATAAAGTCCCGTTTGCCCCGTTCAATGACATTAATAATTGTTCGGACGAATTCTCCCATATAAAACCATCAGTGGAAACATTGCTCACTCTAAATCTAACGGCAAAAGAAGTAAAATCATTGCCTGCAACCGCAGACCCTCCCGCTAGACTTCTGGTATTTGCACCTCCCCCATTTGATGCCATATAAATACCATAATTTGTGTTGCCAGTGTCCCACAAAAATATTCCTCTTGTATTACCACCATTTGTGTTTCCTTGTATAACTATGCTAGAACCTCCAGTTGCGGTTAATAATCCGCTTGTTAGTGTCGTCGTTGATATCCCCGCGGTTGAAGTAATTGTCGTTCCTGTTATTGTTCCGCCATTTGTTATATTGTTTGAGTTCATATCCAAAGCACCATAAAACCGCATACCGCCAGCATTGTTAAAACGGACAATGTCAGACGAAGCACTTTTATTGTCCAAAAGTTTTGAAATATAAAGTCCCGCCCCTTTTACATCAGATGCTACATTTGTAAATACATAACCTCTTTGGTTCGCGGTTCCGCTTGTAGCAGTATTTAGAGTAAATAAGAAATACTGATAATCTCCTGATGTCTGTGAAAAGAATATATCACCTCCATTTTGGTTTAATATCCTCGCCCCATTATATGTTATATTTCCGCCATTAGTGATAGTTTGATTATTAAAATCAGCATTGTTCGTTAAAGTTAGATATTTTATCACAGTGCTCGCCCCATTAAATGTTTTGCTTCCTGTTATGGTTTGGTCTGTTGTTAGTTTTACATTTTGCCCGTCCAATGTGTCCGCATAACCTTTTGTCGCTCCGTCCGTTGCTAATGTCGGAGTTCCAAGGTTGGCTATTTTGCTACTATTACAATCTAGCCCCGAAGCATTTACACAACCGACTATCGTCCCGTCAATAATAAAACTTATTTTTTCGCAGAAATTTCAAAGTTGTAATATGTTGCAGTTTTCATATCCAAACTAGCAATTGACCCGATATTACTGGTAGAATTGAAAACGATAAATGTGCCCTTTGTTGTTGAATTGATTGAATTTCCTGTTATTTCAACACCACTGCTATATGTCTTAATTCCTGCTATGGTTTGGTTAGCAGTTAGTTTCACATTTTGCCCGTCTAATGTATCCACATAACTTTTGTTTGCTCCGTCCTTTGTTGCTGATGGTGTGGCTAAGTTTGTTATTTTGTTATTATTCAAAGATAGTGTAGTGCCAGTTGCGGTTATAATTAAAGTATTACCTGAATATAACTCAACATACGAACCAGTTATTTGTATCGGATACCAAGTCGCTGTTGCTGTTTTTTGTGCTGCAATCATTCCTATTTTTGTATCAAATGCTATGCCAATGCCATCAAAAGTAGTAGGATTGGACGAACCACTTACTTCTAAAGTTGATGTAAATTTTTTATTCCCTGCTATGGTTTGGTCTCCTGTTAGTTTAACCACAGAAGTATCAAGAGTAGAAACATCCACGCCATCAACCAAATTCACATTTGTTATGCTTTGGCTTTTCATATCAATCCCCGCACTAGCATTTATTATGTTGCTGAATGTTTTGGTTCCTGCTATGGTTTGGTCTCCTGTTAGTTTGACGACAGAAGTATCAATGGCAGAAACATCCACACCATCAACATTACCAACATTTGTAATAGCAAAACCGCCCATATTTAAACTACCCGTCATAGCCGTTGTGCCGTCCTTTGCTAGTTTCGTATCGGTATATGCTTTTGTTGAAGCATCGCCGTCATAGAATGGCGCTGGAAGTCCGCTGATTGCTGTCGTGCTGTTAAAATTTAAAACATTACCCGTCAATGTTATTCCGCCCCCTGTTGTTGGAGCAAGAAGTATGGAAGAACCAACAATAGATAATGGATAGCCCGTTGCTCCACCTACCTCCGACGAATAAATAGAACCCATATTATTGTTGTAATTGAAGAATAACTTACCTGTATTTAATGGATTTGAATCTTTTACACCCAAATAAGTAGTAAATATTTTATTCCCTGTTATGGTTTGGTCTCCTGTTAGTTTTACCACAGAACTATCAAGAGCAGAAACATCAACACCATCAACATTACCGACATTTGCTACATTAAAACCCCCCATATTTAAATCTCCAAACATCATAGCGAGACCATCCAATCCAAGAAAAGGTGAGTTTGTGTTTCTCCATTGCCCTGTGCTATAAATGAGTAGTTGGTTATTGGCGGGTGTGCCCGTTATTGTAACATCGCTGTGTGTATCAATTGAACCATCTGCAGACACTTTATCATTATTGTCTTCGTGCTCAGATATCCAAGTATCAACATCTTTGGTATTTAATAAATTAACTCCTGTTATATTCAAATTACCGCCCATACTAATATTGCCGAATTCATCAACATTTATCGGAAAATTTTTATTTACCCAGTTTATTGAGTTATATGTGAGATAACTATTCATCGCTATTGGTGCTGTAATGACTACATCTGTGAGTGTATCAATTGAGCCGATTGTTGTATTTCTCCATTTACCATCTACATCATTATATGTTAAGTATTGCCCGACCGTTGGAGCGGATATGTTTGTGTCTATCAAATTATATAAACTGGTTTGGTGCGGATTACTTGTATTGCTTCTGTGTTGAGTTGAGGCTTTGACTTCGTCGTTGTCCCTCACTCGTTGCTCTGTATAGTATAGATTTTTTCCTTCTTTTATGTCTGTAGTTGATTTGATAGATAATCTTGTGTCAAATCGTAAATCTGTATAGTAGAGGTTCAAAGGGTTTTCATCTTCTGGCACTCTGTCTGTATTCAGGCCGACTATGTTTGTGTTGGTAAGGTCTAAGTTAAGTATGTTTAGACTATCAACCGCCAACTCATTAAGTCCAAGTAATGATTTATATTGCGACATAGATATTTTAGAATTGCGCTTCGTGCTGTCGCACTCTCGCTTATTCTAAAACATCGGAAAAAATTGAAGAAAAAATTAATTGGAAACGATGTTTTGTGATGACGAAGTCAGAACAAATATCAATTATTTATTTATTTAATTTTAAAAATAATAAAAATTTTTTCTCTTAGTATAGAATATTTTTAGAATAAGCGAGAGTGCGAAGCACGAAGTGAGATTCTAAAATGCAGTCTCCCGAAGCAAGTCGTAAGAACTGGGGTAGTGCTGTGGAAGGAATAAAAGCGAAAGCGAAACAACGAAAGATGGAACATGCCAAAAAGGTTTTGGAACAATACCGAAATGCAGTCAAAAGTGAAGATGATGATATGGAACGAAGATTTGCAGAGATAGAAAATAAGAATGTGGCTACCGATATAATTAATGAAAAGGAACAAGATGACACACCCGAGCAAAGCAGTGATAGTGAAAGTGAATGTGATTTTACTGATATCATTGCTGAAAAGATTTCAAAAATGAAGATAAGAAGAAAGAAAGCGGAAACTAAGAGAGAAAAGAAGAAGAGTAAGAAACCAGAGCCTGAGCCCGAGAGTGAAGAAAGTGAGAGTGAAAGTGAAGAAGAAGAGCCAAAACCAAAGAAAGGGAAAGGTAAAAATCAAATAGTAAAGTTTTGGTCAATGTATATAATACAGAGAAACCAACACGGAGCGAAACTTCAAGCGACTTAAGTAAGTGCTTCCTCAAATTCTAAAGATATGAGTGAGGAAAATCAACTTGATAATAAACATACAATTATTAATAAACAAAATCGTGATAATCAATTAGAAGACACACCTACGGGAGAAGTAGTTAAAACAAAAGAAGAAGAAGCCCTTGAAATACACCACCAGAAAAAGAACCAGAAAATATGGAATACTATATGGGTTGATAATCCATTAGACTAAGTTTTCTTAGACTTAGCAGATATGAGTAAGATAAAAGATAAGAAAGGAAATAAAGGATATGCTTGGATGCTTTGTTGGATCGATTGTCATTCAAGATATTTAATAATCATTCCATTAAAAAATAAAACAGCGAAAGAAGTTTATTATGCTTTAAAATCTATACCTTATAAACCTAAATCAATTACAACAGACAGCGGAGGAGAATATAAAGGTGCTACTCGTGATTATTTTATTCAAAATAATATTAAGCACGATGTGGTTGAAGTAGGCGACCATAGGGCCTTAGCGGTTGTTGATAGAGTTATAAGGAGTATTGGAAGGTGGTTGGATTTATTATTTGAAACTAATAGAAATTTTGACTGGGTAAGTTATATTCAAGACTTAGTTAATGCTTATAATCATAAAGTTCATAGAGGAATTCAAGCCAGACCAGTGGACGTCTTTGCTAGAAGAGATAAAAACAAGCAAGTCATAACTAGAGATAACCTTATTAATGACTATAGCATAGGCGATAAAGTCCGTAAGGAAAATAAAAGGAATTTATTTTCCAAATGTGGAAAGAGTTTCAGCAAAATTATTTATAAAGTCAAAGGTCGTTCCGGATTCAAAATCATATTAAATAACGATGAACTCGTAAGTCCAAGAGATTTATTAAAAACAAATTTTATTAAACCGATTGACGAAGAAAAAGATATGAAGGAGCAAACAAAAGAAATTATAAAAGAAAAGCAGACAAAAGAATTGCTAAAGAGAGAAGAAATAGAACCAGAAAACATCAGAACAAGCAAAAGAGAAAGAAAGGCGAAACAAATATTAGATAAAATAATACAATTTAGTCGATAGCGAGCTATTGACAATTGTCCTAAAGGACTAATTTACCACCACTCACACCGCACACCTAGAGGCTCAGGACAAAAAGCCACCAAGTTGAATTTTTACTTGGACATCTTTTCTCTTTTTCGGCAAATTGGAGTTGGAAGAGTAAGACGAAAAAGGTCAATTTAATAATACATACATTTTTTCTTGTAGTGTGCTGTATAAGGCTATTTGGTTGTTTTTGTTTCTTTGAATCTACTATCAACAGGAAGGTTCCAACAACCCAGACGAGGTCAAGAATTGATTAAATTCTTGACGAGTTCTGGGTTATCATCTACTAGTAAATACATTCTCAACCACCAGAACAAAGAACAATTTTCGAGAAGTCGGCCGGTCCCTCCTTAATTTTTTCTCTATTTTGGACTTGATTCGACCTTGAGAAG
>WBZZ01003507.1:95000-107500 GCA_019918135.1 Paulinella micropora
CGGCCCAGTAATTCAAGTTTGTTACGCAAATACGGAAATACTACTATTGTGCACAAGAAAAAAAAAATAGTTGCCCGAATTGGCACTGACCAAAATTGCCAATTGGCAATTTCATGCACTTAAACATTGAACCAGTTGTGTTCAGTGTCAATTTATTATTAGTGAATTCCATTTTTACTTTGAGCTCGTGAGGCACGGTTAAGACAAGTTCCGGTCTTAATACAATTTGGCGGTGTGGACATCACCCCCCGAATTATCCGGTAAAAAACTTATTTATAGATTTCGTCTGGCCGGACAAGTCTGAAATGCCAATTTGATCCTGGTCTTTTGGCTGCTTTTGTCTTTGCGTCACTGAGCCTCCGCTAATATAACGAGACATCATTCTCTTTTTTGAGGACTGTGTTTGGTTATATTACCGACTTACTCGTTCATCATCTTGAGCTATCGTTGGGGATAGTACAGCGGCCACTCGACTGGGATTGCAAGTCTGCGGCGTAGGCACCGGGACAACGGGAATTGGCTGGTGTTTGCCTTGCTTGTTTTTGGCTCCGCTAGTCTCCGGTGGCACAGTTTCCACCATCTTTGCCATGATCCTTATTCAAATGATACAATAACAGAGAATTGGGTTACTATCGCCGGAGTGGCTCAGCGGCTGGCATTGGTTGTAATAAAGCATATGGAAGAGGCATTATTAAATATATTCTTTTGAACCAGAACCTGCAAAAGTTTGCCCGGGGATCGCGTAAAAAAAAAAAAAAAAAAAAAAAAAAAAAAAAAAAAAAAAAAAAAAAAGCTTTCTGTCACGGTGAACCTTAGTTCCAGACTTCCTTATGAGCTTGTACAATACTGTTCAAGTGTTCTTTAGAACCAGAATTCTTTTGAATTAGGCTCTTCTTTTTTCTATCGTCTCTCTCATTAAACCTTGCTCTAAATGCTTACTGTAAAAAATAATAATAATAATAATAAAATTCAGTGTGACTTCACTTGAAAAACTGAAAATAAAAAAAAAAGCTTCAAAAAAAAAAACTTCAATTTTTTTTTTTTTACTGAGTTGATATGTCTGGTCTGTAATGTCTTCTCGCCTCGTTCTGGCGCGGCGGCCCTTTTGACTCTTAATTAATAAGCAAAGTTTTGATTATACTGCAGACACTAGAGTGCTTTTTACATATTTGAGGAGTTAATTAATTTTCAACAAGTAGTCTCACAATTTCTTGACGATCCTGTGATCATGAGTCATACTAGTGGTGTTTATTCAGCCTGGCGACGGATACCGGTGGCATTGTAAACGCTACGGTGACCACCGCCGTCACGGTCCTGGGTGTGTGTGTGTGTGTGTCACTGGGGGGCCCGGGGCCCGGGGGGGGGGGGGGGGGATATAAATTCGCTCCCAGTAGTCAGTAGCAATGCAAGGCTTCGTAGACAATTTAACAACAACCGAAAACGGCCATGTAGTACAGTATTACTTATGGTTATTTACAGAAAGACTGACTCATCGTTAAGTGGAAGAAAACAAAAACAAGAACAAGAACCACCACAACAACAATATCAACGCTGTCAAGACGGTGGAACTTGAACAAGAATCACAACAACAACAATATTGACAACAACAACAACAACAACAACAACAACAACAACAACAAACAGATCAACTTGAGCTTTGGCGGGCTAGTGTCATGACTTGCCAATAATGATACAGTAATCATTTGCAAGGCCTGTCTTTTCGGCGATGATGATGACAAGCATAGATTATTTACAAAAAATAGGACCCAGGAATGATCATGAATACTTCATAAGCTAAAAAAATCTACCTATTCGGCACTTACCCTAGTAGTATTGGCACTGACTTTTTACAAAAAATTGCACCTGACATACATAAGGGCTATCGATATATGTATAAGTTTAGCCTGACAAGTGGCACAGCCTGGAGGAATCAAAGCCAGATGTGAAATGGCCTTCGCCGACAGTGAGTCACTGGCTGTCACGTTGTAAGCTTGGTCAGGCTTACTGGAAACGCCGACGCTGTAAATTTAAATTTTGCCAATTGAGTTGAAAATATATACAGTCGTTCACAAAACCAGTACAAGTGAAATTTCCACTGACAAATTACTATAATTTTGGTGGTCATATTGGCCATGCAACTTGAGCGCCCTTCCCGGTAATATTTTTACAGAGAGGCCCGGCCGGGCTGGGATGAGCAGCAGTGGAATTTGCATGCAGTGAACATTTCAGTCGTCGCTGGTCTCTCTTGCGCTGTCCTGCTTATCAGAGTCTGGGGGCCTCCCTAGCCCTTGCGCCAACCCTGCTTCAGCTGTTCAGGCGAACGGGCTGATAAAATCGCGAGTCATCGCTCTCTGTGTGGCCAGCAAGATAGCATACGCGCGCGCCTCGGGGCTGCTGTCAACCATTTTGATCTTGATGGGCTTGCCGTAATTGCAATACTTGCCCGCTATGGTGTCTTTGTCCTTCGCCAGCTTCCGGCCCACCATGGTTTCTTTGCGAACGTTACCCGCCTGTAGGATCAAATGGAAATTCTATAACTATTGCCATTGTTATTATTATTATTATTATTATTATTATTACTATTATTATTATTATTATTTCCCGATGAAAAAACCTAGTCACACTTGCTAAACATAGTTCCAGCCCAATGGCCTCAAGGCGTTAAACTGTGACGCCAACTCATAACCCTTTGGTGGTAGATGCTGGGGAGGAGGGTCGTTGCGCCCGTAAAAGATCTTAAACTCCGCATATGCTGGTTGATAGCCCAGGACCCAGTAGACACCAGATTGTTATGGGTGGGGTTTCGAGGCAGCTCTAGCAACCGCGCTTGGTGTATGCACTTGCACATTCGGTGACGTCTTGCAAGAGGTTGCTGGGACTGCGGAATAACCTCGGCTTAGTGCAGTCTTGCCCTCAGGAGCTCCATCGGTGGCCCCGATCATCAGGCGAGAGACTGACACGGGGGGGTGGAGGACCTCGAACAAGGGTATTGGAGGCTTATGTCCGTTGAGGATATGCCATTAGCTGCATCAGTACGCCTCAGATATAGTAAATAGTATTATTATTATTATTATTATTATTATTATTATTATTATTATTATTATCATTATTGCCATTATTACAATTACTATTATCATTATTATTATTATTATTGGACACCGTGATAGCCCAGTGGTCAAGTTCTACCATCTGGGCCCTGTCGCCAGTTCGATTCCCGCCGGTGCCACCAGTATTTTCATTGAACATACCGATCCGTCTGGACCAGTATTTTCATTGAACATACCGGCCCGTCTGGAAGTGTTGGAACTGCCCCTGCGGGGGTGTCATTAGAGCTTATCGTCAATTCTTCGTACTCCCCTCACGGGTGAGACGATGGAGGCGCATGTGCAGAAATGCATCAGCCATTGACAGAGAAGCACTATTATTATTATTATTATTATTATTATTATTATTATTATTATTATTATTATTAGTAGTAGTAGTAGTAGTAGTAGTAGTAGTAGTAGTAGTAGTGTAGTATTAGTCTACTACTACTACTACTACTACTACTACTACTACTACTACTACTACTACTACTACTACTACTACCACCACCACCACTACTACTACTACTACTACTACTACTACTACTACTACTACTACTACTACTGGTACTACTAGTACTACTACTACTAGTACTACTAGTACTAGTACTACTACTGGTGCTACTACTTCAACTGGTACTACTACTACTACTACTACTACTACTACTACTACTACTACTACTACTACCCCAGCATTCACTGTTGTGACTGGGTGAGGGATGGAGGCGCATCATGATGGCTCTTGGGCTCAGCCATGACAGATCAATACAATATTATTATTATTATTATTATTATTATTATTATTATTATTATTATTATTATTATTATTATTATTATTATTAGTAGTAGTAGTAGTAGTAGTAGTAGTAGTAGTAGTAGTAAATCTGCCTTGGAGTGTTGACTGTGACATATTTGAGGGAAATCCCGATGAAAAATCCTAGTCACACTTGCTAAACAGAGTTCCAGCCCACTGGCCTCAAGGCGTTAAACTGTGACGCCAACTCATAACCCTTTGGTGGTAGATGCTGGGGAGGAGGGTCGTTGCGCGCGTAAAAGATCTTAAACTCCGCATATGCTGGTTGATAGCCCAGGACCCAGTAGACACCAGATTGTTATGGGTGGGGTTTCGAGGCAGCTCTAGCAACCGCGCTTGGTGTATGCACTTGCACATTCGGTGACGTCTTGCAAGAGGTTGCTGGGACTGCGGAATAACCTCGGCTTAGTGCAGTCTTGCCCTCAGGAGCTCCATCGGTGGCCCCGATCATCAGGCGAGAGACTGACACGGGGGGGTGGAGGACCTCGAACAAGGGTATTGGAGGCTTATGTCCGTTGAGGATATGCCATTAGCTGCATCAGTACGCCTCAGATATAGTATTATTATTATTATTATTATTATTATTATTATTATTATTATTATTATTATTATTATTATTATTATTATTATTATTAAGGGAGTACATAGGCCATTGGTCCTTTTCAATGGGCTGATTGATATAAAGCTCCTAGAGTGTTCTATGCCGTCACTTCCTTTATTCCACCGATTGGTGTGGAGACTTTCCTTATGGAATGGAGGACTGGATGCACATGGCCTTTCGGCTCAGCAATTGGCAGGAGATACATTATTATTATTATTATTATTATTATTATTATTATTATTATTATTATCATCTTGGACACCGTGATAGCCCAGTGGTCAAGTTCTACCATCTGGGCCCTGTCGCCAGTTCGATTCCCGTCGGTGCCACCAGTATTTTCATTGAACATACCGGTCCGTCTGGAAGTGTTGGAACTGCCCATGCGGGGTTGTCATTAGAGCCTATCGTCAATTCTTCGTACTCCCCTCACGGGTGAGACGATGGAGGCGCATGTGCAGATTTGCATCAGCCATTGACAGAGAAGCACTATTATCATCATCATTTTATTGTTATTATTATTATCATCATCATTATTATCATTATTATTATTATTATTATTATTATTATTATTATCATTATTATTATTATTATTATTATTATTATTATTATTATTATTATTATTATTATTATTGTTGTTGTTGTTGTTATTATTATCTTCACCGCGATGGCCCAGTGGTCAAGTTCAATACCAACTGGGACCTGTCGCCAGTTCGATTCCCGTGTCGGTGCCATAGTTTCAAAGTACTTTGAAAGGATTGAAGGCCAGGCGGGGGTTGTGAGCAGGGCTTATCGTTCAAACTTTTCGTATTCCCCTCGCGGGTGAGACGATGGAGGCATATGTACAGAAATGTATCAGCCATCGACAGAGAAGCACTATTATTATCATCATTATTATTATTGTTATTATTATTATTATTATTATTATTATTATTATTATTATTATTATTATTATTATTATTATTATTATTATTATTATTATTAGGGAGTACATATTGGTGTGGAGACTTTCCTTATGGAATGGAGGACTGGATGCACATGCCTTTTGGCTCAGCAATTGGCAGACGATACATATATACATATTATTATTATTATTATTATTATTATTATTATTATTATTATTATTATTAGTATTAACAGACACTGCATGATCACAAAAATTACAGAATTTCAAAGGTCAGAAGGATCGAGACCTCATCCCTCATCCCTTTCAAATCCTTCAATTTGTCCGGTTTTGTTCCTTCAGAGAGTCCCAGACGTCCTGAGCTCCTGCAATCTCCGTCAAGGTGTCGAGGCTTATTCCCTCCATGACGTCTGCACCCAGTTCCCCGCATACATCGTTCGCGGCCTCGCGGACCTGTGTGTGTGTGTGTGTGTGTATGTATGTATGTATGTATGTATGTATGTATGTGTGTATGTATGTATGTATGCATGCATGTACGTATGTATGTATGTATGCATGCCTGTATGCATGTATGTATGTATGTATGTATGTATACATATGTATGCATACGTAAGTATGTATGTATATATGTTACTATGTATCTATGTACGTATGCATGCGTATATTTACTGTATTTCTATGCATGGATGGCTTTGCATGTAATATTGTGATATTACTTCATGGTAATGCTATGTGAGGTGAATAATTTTATGTTATGTACCATCTGGACGGGAGATTTGCGGGGCATGAAGATCTCGTTCTGCTTGCCAGGCACGGGCAGGAACGTCTTACAGTCTTCTTGTGCGCAGGCTTGGCTCAGCATCCACTTGCCTGGCGTCATCAGCTTCACATCCTATGTATGCATGTATGCATGTATGTATTTATGTATTTTGTCTATGTATACATGTTTATATGTATATGATAATATTATCTATGTATGTGTGTACGTATGTACCTGGTCATACCCCTTGCCGACCTCAACCGTTCCCCATTTACACAACTTTCTTGCATTTTTCTCGGACGACGACGTCGGTCTACATCCCTCACCACACTCGGCGATGATCTTCACACCGTTTGCCTGCACATCCTGAGAAGCAGGAGCAAGAGCGAGAGCAAGAGTGAATGTGTGTGTGTGTGTATGAGAGAGAGAGAGAGAGAGAGAGAGAGAGAGAGAAAGGAGGAGGGGGCTTTATATACTAAATAAATAGTACAAAACCTTCAAGATAAGTGGAAGTCTTTTAGAGAATCTACACTTATAGTTATAATTAAGGAAGAGGGGAAAACGAAGGAGCGAGCACTCGCAATTCCTAAAAATCAGCGCAAAAGAAGGAGCTGCTCTCGCATTCTCGCGAATCGAATATTGGAAATTATAAAGATAGAAGGTATAATATTATGGTACGCACCGTGAGAGCCAAAATTCTTTTTTCTTCGAATCCGGGCGGTATGTCTTTTTTTTCTTCTTCCTTTTCGTCTTCGTGCCAGCAGCTGAGCCAGCAGCAGCATAGGTAGTAACTGGAGCAGCAGAGCGGGTAGCAGACAAGGTATTGGATCGCGAGGCCGACAACGAGGTAGACGGTAGTATACGGACAGCATATGACATTTGTCACTTTCGTGCAGCAGCTTAGCTTTTCCTCCTCCTTACGTACTACATCAATCCATTTCGCCTCCATGATTGGACTCACGTTTGTACCCTCGACTTCGAAATACTTAAGCCATAATTGTTTTCGGTATCATCATCCTGTTACAAGCAAAAAAGTTTGGATAATGATGATGATAATAATAATAATTATAATAATAATAATAATAATAATGATAATGATGAAAATAATAATAATGAAAATTATGAAAATAATACTACTGATAATAATAATAATAATAATGATAATAATAATAATAATAATAATGTATCTCCTGCCAATTGCTGAGCCAAAAGGCCATGTGCATCCAGTCCTCCATTCCATAAGGAAAGTCTCCACACCAATCGGTGGAATAAAGGAAGTGACGGCATAGAACATTACTCTAGGAGCTTTATACCAATCAGCCCATGGAAAGGACCGATGGCCTATGTACTCCCTAAATAATAATAATAATAATAAAAATAATACTATATCTGAGGCGTACTGATGCAGCTAATGGCATATCCTCAACGGACATAAGCCTCCAATACCCTTGTTCGAGGTCCTCCACCCCCCCCCCCCCCCCCCCCGTGTCAGTCTCTCGCCTGACGATCGGGGCCACCGATGGAGCTCCTGAGGGCAAGACTGCACTAAGCCGAGGTTAGCGACGTCACCGAATGTGCAAGTGCATACACCAAGCGCGGTTGCTAGAGCTGCCTCGAAACCCCACCCATAACAATCTGGTGTCTGCTGGGTCCTGGGCTATCAACCAGCATATGCGGAGTTTAAGATCTTTTACGCGCGCAACGACCCTCCTCCCCAGCATCTACCACCAAAGGGTTATGAGTTGGCGTCACAGTTTAACGCCTTGAGGCCATTGGGCTGGAACTCTGTTTAGCAAGTGTGACTAGGTTTTTTCATCGGGATTTCCCTCAAATATGTCACAGTCAACACTCCAAGGCAGATTTACTACATCTGAGGCGTACTGATGCAGCTTATGGAATAATAATAATAATAATAATAATAATAATAATAATAATAATAATAATAATAATAATAATAATGACAATAATAGTAATAGTAATAGTATCAGTAATAATAATAATAATAACGTTAGTAATAATAATAATAATAATAATAATAATAATAATAATAATAATAATAATAATGATAACTAGAGGCTGCGCCAACACCTGAAAGGATTAGCGGTGCGCTTCGCGCACCAAACCCCCCCCCCCCCCCCCCCACCCCCCGGGCTGGGGTTCCCGGGGGGGAGGCCCCCCCGGACCCCCCCTTTCCCGTCGACATGGTACGTTTAATTGCCGAAGGTAGCAGCAGAATGCAAGCGTAAGCTCTGATGGCACAAAAACCTCAAATCTCTGGTGTTTGTGCCACCCGCCACCAAAACTTTGTTTATCTCCGAAAAGAGCGCACCGAGAGGTGTCGGGTACACCAAACATCAGCCTCAAACTCCCTCGGGTGTGCGCAAACGGCGCCTGGTGGCGCGAAAGCCTCATTTTCCCGGTATGTAGGCCACCCGGCACCACAATTTTTACATTTTTGAACAGAGCTCATTAAAAAGTGTCAAATACACCGAATCATCAGCCGCTAACTCCCTCTGGTGTGCGCAAACGGCGGCTGGTGGCAAAAAAACCTCAATTTTCTGGGTGCCACCCGCGACCAGAACTGGTACGTACAATCGCCGGGCTGGGGTTCCCGAGGGGAGTGCCCCCCGTACCCCCCGCCTTTCCCGTCGCTGGGGTTCCGGGGGGGAGGGCCCCCCGTAGAACCCCCCCCCCCCCCCCCCTTTCCCGTCGACAGGGTACGTCACCTTCAATTGCCGGAGGGCGGCTGTGGTACGAGATCTCAATTTTCTGGTTTGTGTACCACCCGCGACCAAAACGGGTACGAACAATCGCCTATGCATGTATGTATGTATGTATGTACGTATGTATGTATGTCTGTCTGTGTGTGTGTGTGTGTGTGTGTATGTGTGTATGTATGTATGAACGTATGTACGAATGTACGTACGTACGTATGTATGTATGTATGTATGTATGTATGTCGAGCTGGTATTTCCCGGGGGGAAGCCCCCCGGACCCCTCTGCCCCGTCGTTCAATAGCCGGAGGCACCCAAGTACTGATAAAAAGAAGGAAATTTCACATTCAGGACACTCCACTAACGCAAATATTTGCATGAATTCCAAAAAAACTATACCAGCATCATCATCGAGTCGGGGGCTAATAACCCTGTCAATATGAGCTCCCAACTCCTCCTGGTTCCCACAAACCATGACTTATAGGGACAGGGGGTGCAAAACAAAGGCCAAAAAAACAAGGAAATTTGGCATTCAGGACACTCCCCTAACGCAAATATTTACGTGAATTCCAAAAAATTATATCAGCATCAACATCGAGCGTGGGGCTAGCCACCCTGCCAATATGAGCTCCCAACTCCTCCTGGTCCTCACAAACCATGATTTATAGGGACAGGGGTACGAAAATGCGGGGTGGACGGGTGGGGTACACAATTCCATTGTCGTCCTCCTCCCAAACCCCCCACCCCCTACTCCATCACCTTTCAGGGATAACAATAATAACAATAATAATAATAATAATAATAATAGTGCGTGCTTCTCTGTCAATGGCTGATGCATTTCTGCACATGCGCCTCCATCGTCTCACCCGTGAGGGGAGTACGAAGAATTGACGATAAGCTCTAATGACACCCCCGCAAGGGCAGTTCCAACACTTCCAGACGGGCCGGTATGTTCAATGAAAATACTGGTCCAGACGGATCGGTATGTTCCATGAAAATACTGGTGGCACCGACGGGAATCGAACTGGCGACAGGGCCCAGATGGTAGAACTTGACCACTGGGCTATCACGGTGTCCATAATAATAATAATAATAATGATAATAATAATAATAATAATAATAATAATAATAATAATAATAATAGTGCTTCTCTGTCAATGGCTGATGCAAATCTGCACATGCGCCTCCATCGTCTCACTCGTGAGGGGAGTACAAAGAATTGACGATAGGCTCTAATGACACACCCGCACGGGCAGTTCCAACACTTCCAGACGGACCGGTATGTTCAATGAAGATACTGGTGGCACCGACGGGAATCGAACTGGCGACAGGGCCCAGATGGTAGAACTTGACCACTAGGCTATCACGGTGTCCATAATAATAATAATAATAATAATAATAATAATAATAATAATAATAATAATAATAATAATAATAATAATAGTGCTTCTCTGTCAATGGCTGATGCATTTCTGCACATGCGCCTCCATCGTCTCACCCGTGAGGGGAGTACGAAGAATTGACGATAAGCTCTAATGACACCCCCGCAAGGGCAGTTCCAACACTTCCAGACGGGCCGGTATGTTCAATGAAAATACTGGTCCAGAAATAGACCGGTATGTTCAATGAAAATACTGGTGGCACCGACGGGAATCGAACTGGCGACAGGGCCCAGATGGTAGAACTTGACCACTGGGCTATCACGGTGTCCATAATAATAATAATAATAATAATAATAATAATAATAATAAATATAATGACTAGGGGCTGCGCCAACACCTGAAAGGATGGCTTACCGGTGCGCGAACGCACCAAACCCCGCCAGCCCCACTTCTTATCACTTTTTGGAGGGCCCCCGGACCCCCCCCCCCCCCCCCCCTCCCGCCCCCTTTCCCTTCGACAGGGTACGTTGAATTGCCGGAGGTGCCGCAAAGGGCGCCTGGTGGCAAAAAACCTCAATTTTCAGGTGTGGGTGCCACCCGCGACCAGAAAAGGTCGCGGGGTACGTACAATCGCAGGACTCCCCCGGACCCCCCTTTCCCTTCGACAGGGTACCTTGACTTGCCGGAGGTGCCGCAAAGGGCGGCTGGTGGCAAAAAACCTTAATTTTCAGGTGTGGGTGCCACCCGCGACCAGAACGGGTACGTAAATCACAGGGCTGGGATTCCCGGGGGGAGGGCCCCCCGGACCCCCCCTGCCCCGTCGACAGGGTACGTTCAATAGCCGGAGGCACCGGCAAGTACTGCCAAAAAACAAGGAAATTTGGCATTCAGGACACTCCCCTAACGCAAATATTTGCGTGAATTCCAAAAAAACTAAACCAGCCTCATCGGTGTCTTACTTTTCGTAGCAGTCAACACTCAGCCTTTGATCGTTTGTGCTTTGAACATGGCAGCTTTGGACATGATTCCGAACCCCCCTCGTGCGTATTCGCGTATCGATAAGATTTGCAGGTTTTTGCTTACTCCTCGTGGGATTTTCTTTCGTAGAGCGGACAAAACTATCACTTCGATGTGGAGTTACGATAACCAGGGGGAGCGTAAGCACAGGCAGTTTTCCGGGTCGCCCGTGATGGAATCGTTTCAGGACATTGACCCTACTCATTTAGCTCAGAACTCAGTCAAGCTCGGTGAAGGGGAAATTCCAAAGGAAATCCGGCAAAAGACCCCTGTGTTCGGTTATTGCGATTCCGATTTCGCTTCTCGTGTTGAGGACAGAAGATCTCGAAGTGGTTTCATTTTCTTCTTTCACTTGACCCGATTTCAGTTTTCTCTAAGTTGCAGTCCGTTGTTGCAAATTCGACTGTCGAAGCTGAGCATCAAGATCGAGTCGGGGGCTAGCCACCCTGCCAATATGAGCTCCCAACTCCTCCTGGTTCACACAAACCATGATTTATAGGGACCGGGGTGCGAAAAAAAAAGGAAATTTGGCATTCAGGACACTTCCCTAACGCAAATATTTGCGTGAATTCCAAAAAAATCATATCAGCATCAAGATCGAGTCTGGGGCTAACCACCCTGCAAATATGAGCTCCCAACTCCTCCTCGTTCCGACAAACCATGATTTATTGGGACAGGGGTGCGGAAATGGTGGGTGGGGGTGGGGTACACAACTTTCATTTTTCCCCTCCCCCCAAACCCCCCACCCCCTTGACCAACACCTTTCAGGGATAATAGTAATAATAGTAATAATAGGAGTAATAATAATAATAATAATAATAATAATAATAATAATAATAATAGTGCTTCTCTGTCAATGGCTGATGCATTTCTGCACATGCGCCTCCATCGTCTCACCCGTGAGGGGAGTACGAAGAATTGACGATAAGCTCTAATGACACCCCCGCAAGGGCAGTTCCAACACTTCCAGACGGGCCGGTATGTTCAATGAAAATACTGGTCCAGAAATAGACCGGTATGTTGAATGAAAATACTGGTGGCACCGACGGGAATCGAACTGGCGACAGGGCCAATAATAATAATAATAATAATAATAATAATAATAATAATAATAATAATAATAATAATGATAATAATGATAAGAATAGTGCTTCTCTGTCAATGGCTGATGCAAATCTGCACATGCGCCTCCATCGTCTCACCCGTGAGGGGAGTACGAAGAATTGAC
>WBZZ01003507.1:122500-125000 GCA_019918135.1 Paulinella micropora
GTTATTATTATTATTATTATTATTATTATTATTATTATTATTATTATTATTCCACATTGCGTTAGGCTAGCGCATCAGTTGACGCTGCAGCACGGTGGACGGTTTTCTGCACGCAAGCACAGCTGAAACCTGAGGTTGATTTATTCTCTGAGACAGGATGTCTTATTATTTGTGTCGATTACTTGCGCAGTCAATCAAGGCCTTGGAAGAAAATGATTGCGCCAATTTAGAGAGCATTACAGGTCACCCTATGCTCCACCTACGTATCTGCCTACCTTATTATTATTATTATTATTGTTATTATTATTATTATTATTATTATTATTATTTATTATTAGTAAATCTGCCTTGGAGTGTTGACTGTGACATATTTGAGGGAAATCCCGATGAAAAAACCTAGTCACACTTGCTAAACAGAGTTCCAGCCCAATGGCCTCAAGGCGTTAAACTGTGACGCCAACTCATAACCCTTTGGTGGTAGATGCTGGGGAGGAGGGTCGTTGCGCGCGTAAAAGATCTTAAACTCCGCATATGCTGGTTGATAGCCCAGGACCCAGCAGACACCAGATTGTTATGGGTGGGGTTTCGAGGCAGCTCTAGCAACCGCGCTTGGTGTATGCACTTGCGCATTCGGTGACGTCTTGCAAGAGGTTGCTGGGACTGCGGAATAACCTCGGCTTAGTGCAGTCTTGCCCTCAGGAGCTCCATCGGTGGCCCCGATCATCAGGCGAGAGACTGACACGGGGGGGTGGAGGACCTCGAACAAGGGTATTGGAGGCTTATGTCCGTTGAGGATATGCCATTAGCTGCATCAGTACGCCTCAGATATAGTAAATTATTTATTATTATTATTATTATTATTATTATTATTATTATTATTATTATTATTATTATTATTGTTATTGTTATTGTTATTGTTATTATTATTATTATTATTATTATTATTATTATTATTATTATTATTATTATTATTGCTTTGAAAAGTCGTGACCTCTCAATTCTTCGCTTGACATGATTTTGGTCCGCAGGACTGGACAATGAGTCGCTGAAGGGTCTTGGTCTCACATTAGGCGAGATTGGGAGGATCAAGACTTTTTTGACTTCCTATTCACCAGCTAAGGTCGTCTCATATCTTCTTCTCCTTCTTCTCCTTTTTCTGCTTCTTCTCCTTCTCCTTCTTCTTCTTTCCACTTCTTCTTCTTCTTCTTCTTCTTCTTCTTCTTCTTCTTCTTCTTCTTCTTCTTCTTCTTCTTCTTCTTCTTCTTCCTTCTTCCTTCTTCCTTCTTTCTTCTTTCTTCTTTCTTATTTTTTCATTCTTTCTTCTTTCTTCTTTCTTCCTTCTTCCTTCTTCCTTCTTCTTCCCTCTTCCTTCTTCCTTCTTCTTTCTTCCTTCTTCTTCCCTCTTCCTTCTTCTTTCTTTCTTCTTCTTTCTTCTTCTTTCTTCTTCTTTCTTTCTTCTTTCTTCTTCCTTCTTTCTCTTTCTTCTTCTTTCTTCTTCTTTCTTCTTCTTCTTCTTCTAAAATTTTTCTTTTTTTTCGATTGCTATTATATTATTATTATTATTATTATTATTATTATTATTATTATTATTATTATTATTATTTTTATGATTTTTATGATTATTATTATTTATTATTATTATTATGATTATGATTATTATTATTATTATTATTATTATTATTATTATTATTATTATTATTATTATTATTATTATTATTATTATTATTATAGGTTTGGACCGAAAGCAAAAGTCTTGAAAGCCCCCACTTCAACCAAAGAGCCAATCTAAAAAAAAAACCGTTATTGCATTTACATTCTTTATTTCCATTTTCTAATGTTTTATTGATTTATTTACTTACCTGTCTTCTTCGTGCTTTATTTGATCTTTTCTCGTCACTTCCAATTCTAGCATATAATATTTCACTTAACATAAAAATCACATATATTAACTTCTTTATTCCATAGAAGGACACCGACCTGCTCGCCGCATCAATGTCGGGACATGGCATGAGCAGCCCGTTATCACCTCAGCCGCTGTTAAGCGCGAACCTGCTGGACTCATCCATGTCGGGACAGGAAATCAGCAGTCCCTCCGTACAGCAAATGGTAGAGAACCCTGTGGCGGAGATCCTCTCGGAACCAAAAGACATGACAAAAGCCGAACGACTTGTAAAGAATTATCCTTATATCACAGTCCAACCCTTGGTCGAAAATACTTGCGGCTTTCGTTTACTCCAAGCTGCACGTTGCTGCATACGCATCGGTGCATGCCTCGATTGGTTGAACCCGTGTATATATCACCCAGCTATAATCTGCACCAGTCCGTTAATGTTGTGTAAGTGTTTCACATGCTGCACTATCGGGTGGTGCACCGGGTGCTGCTTCCCCATCAAACGAGGTAAGCATGAAGTAGTAGTAGTAGTAGTAGTAGTAGTATAGGTGGTGGTAGTAGTAGTATTAGACCTTGACTATGTTGTTCATGCTAATGCACTTGATTAAT